>CM076980.1:35192786-35205286 GCA_039105355.1 Benthosema pterotum | reverse complement strand
GACCCCCATCTGAAAAAATGTAGTTCCAGGGAGCACCCCAAAAGCGAAAGATTCGAGTTAAAAAACGTCCATTGTGACAGAATATTCATAGATCTTCACTACATTTTCACAATAGCAGACCTAAATAGCAGACCTACAAGTTCGTAGCACGCGGCTCGCTAGAAGATCTGCTCTTTTTCAATAACTACAGTACACCATACCGCTTAAAACACCAAAAAAGTGTTTCCGCCCCAAAATGGGATAAGCCATATTTTTTGCGGGGGCCTGGATGCATCTTTAAAAAAATCTCAATTTTTTGTGTGATTTCCCCTGTCTGTCTGTATGCATACCTGACCATTAATTTGGACAGAATGTGGACTGGGCCCAAATGGTTGGGCATTTTCATGCACGCTTTGGCCGCGGCAGACGCATGTTTACTATCTGGTTGGCATCACAATGGCAGACAGAGAGAGAGAGAGAGAGAGAGAGAGAGAGAGAGAGAGAGCGCTTTTTGCCCGAGCCTTTTATTATTGCCAAGGAGGACTTGAGGCGGAACTAAAGCGCCGCTCCCCAAACGTGACAGCTCCTTGTGAATGCCTTGTTCAGGGGCTTGTTGGCGCTCCCTTCCAGTTTTGCTCCCCATACAACGCGTGCACACACACACACATACACACACACACACACACACACACACACACACACACACACACACACACACACACACACACACACACACACACACACACACACACACATGCATGCACATAGAGCACAGCACAGCAATTACCTTTCACGCTAAAAGTCAGTGAATTTAATCCGGTGTTGTGAGAAAGGAGAGGTGGTGTCCCTCTCTACCACCCTCCACCACACACACACACACACACACACACACACACACACACACACACACACACACACACACACACACACACACACACACACACACACACACACACACACACACACACACACACACTTTTGCTCCATCCACCTCTCTCTCTCTCTCTCTCTCTCTCTCTCTCTCTCTCTCTCTTCAGGGCCTAAATTATCGCTCCAAATGGGATCTCGTGTCGTTGCCTCGCCTTTTTCCACTCAATTTAATCGAGTAATGAAGTGACTTCCCGACTCGGCGGGTCACGAGGCTCTCAGGCCGTTGCGCCGGCACTTCCTCTGAAGGCGGTTTAAGTGCCGTCCGTCGGTAGCTGGGTGATTTGCTTTAATGAAATATCAATATTTACATCTTCATTTTTTCGGCGTTCCGTGCGCCAACTGCCTTGGCGGTGCTGTTTGACCAAACATGACACAATATTGACCAAACCCACACGGTAGAGCCCTGTCCAACACGGCTTTGGAAGAAGACCCTTCCTCCCTCCTTTGATGCCAACAGTGTTGCCAACTTGGCATTTGTCGCTATATTTTAGTTTTTTTTTCCAAACTCGATATCAAATGGTGGTCGGTGGCTTAAATTCAGAATAAACCGTGGGCCCTGGTATGAAAATGGTTGAAAACCACTGCTCTAGCGCATTGTAGTGCATTTTAGAAGTGCCACTAGTGCATTTTGGATTTTGGCAGTTTGCAACACTGAATGTCAAAAAAGCACACTATAGGGAAGATCTCGAACTGGAAGGCTTGTAAGCATGGTAAATGTTTTCCTTTTGTCCGCTTTTTAGTTAAGCACCTTTTAGTTATGCTCCTGGGAAATTCACACCTGGGGAAAAAAAAAAACCTACCAAACAGATTTTCATTTCCAACGGCCGTTTCACAGATGCAATCTTCTCCTACTCTCGCACACGCGCAACCGCGGCTGAAATACGAGTCCGATCCCCCACGTGCGAAACAAACGTCAACAAATAAATACGCGACAGATAACCTGACATGACGCACCGCCCGGCACCACCACCACAGCCCCTCCCACCGCGTATATACTGTAGTAAACTGCCCTCAAATAATTCATGGCTCGAAATTTGAAAAACAAGGCCCATAAAGACCAACTTGGGAGACCGCCCCCGCCCCCCAAAAAATAAAAAAAATAAAAATCCACATCCTCTCTGCCTTTATCTCCCTAAAAAGCCCTCGGCTGTAGGAAGAGAAGGGAGAGGGGGAGGGAGGGGAGGGGAGGGGGGCGACCAGACCCTGCAGACGGCTCGTTCCAACCACCCCCCACCCCCACCCCTTCCTCAGATTAATCAGCACACCATTTCATCTGCCAGCCAGAGAGCGCAGGACGGGAGAGCCCCCCCACCCCCTCCAAAATGAAATGTTGGAGATTTCTGTTGAGCCGGAGTTCATATTCTATTAATTTATTATTGTTTCCCTCTCCCGGAGGGCCATTAGTGCGGGTAATAAAAAGAGATGTAATTACGAGGCAACGGTGGCCCCCTCCAGCTGCAGACCCAATCGTAACTCACCCTCAATCAGACCCAGGCAGACAAGAGGGAGGGAGAGAGAGAGAGGGGAAGATGGAGGAGAAAGAGAGGAGGAGATATGGACCGGAGGAGAGAGAGATAACGGACAGCGACAGAGAGAGAGAGAGGGGGGGGGGAAAAGCAGAAAGCTAGGGTGACCTGATCTAAAGTGTTGTGGGGGACACAAGTGGGAAAACGCGATGCCAGCGGGGTTAGCAAATTATTTAGAGTTTTCTGTTTTCAATGATGAAATGCTGTTGGTTTAGTAGTGCCACAATTCTAGTTAGTTAGTGGCAGTAGTAGTGTTTCAGATCATTTTAAATATAAACACTAATTTGAAATATCTTGGGTTGTTTGCATGCCTAATATCTGCCCCTGAGTTGAAAGTGGTGAAAAGGGAGACAGAGAGAGAGGGGGGTGGGGTTTAAGAGGGAGAGTGAGTGAGTGAGTGAGTGAGTGAGAGAGAGAGGTGAGTGGTGGTGGGGGGGAGTCGGTTGGAGTAATTGTGGCTGGACGGAGGGGGGGTCTGATCTATCATGGCTTCGCTATCAGAAGGACAAGCGAGCCCTGAAGACTCGTGCCCGGAGGCAATCTCACCCGGGTCCGAGCCAAGTGCTCTCCAGGCTGCAGTTGAAGCAGAACTGCCCCCTACCCCCCCATAACAGCACCCGGGAGGGTTCAACTCATCCTTTTTATTCCCCTCCCCAACCACCTCCCTCCCACCACCTCTTCAAACTCAGCTGAGCGGTCACGTTCTCGCCACCCCCATAAGCTTATTCTTATATCAAAGTGCTTTTTCTATTTTAAAACCCCGTCCTTAAAAAGAAGAAGAAAAAAAAAAGTAGGACAGTGTTTGGGTGGGCGGGTTGTACAGAGGGGATACTGTAGCTTGGGGTGTTTTTTTTTTTTTTTTTTTTTTTTTTTTGCACCTGTGATCGGTACAGGCTGGCTCCTGTAATCCGGGCCGTACGTTTTTTTTTTTTTTTTTTGTGCAGGATGAAATATGTCACTGATATATTTAACAATTCATGAAGGAAAATCTACAGCAGACCCATAATGCTGTATGTGTATGATGCTGTATGTGTATGCACGTGTGTCGCGGCCACGGAGGTGCGTGTATGTGTCCCCCGCAGCGCGCACGCCGCGCACACGCGTGTAACGCGCAGCTGCCGACCATGATTCTCCCTGAATTTACATGACAGCGTCAGGAGGACCCAATCAATAGCAGCTTGGTAATAAATTGCCGCGCTCGACATAAATAATTTGACCCGAACCCCCAGCCATGCAGCCACATACATACACGTTACTGAACCAACGGCTCGGATTTGATGACACACAAGGGTTGTTGTACATGCGGGAGGGAGGAAAACCATGTCAATACAAATGAAATTTGGTTTAGCGGGGAAAAAAATGAGTCCATGACGGGTTGACAATTAATACCTCTTTTTTCCCAGTTTCGTCTGCTCGCTATTAAAAGAGAAGCTGAATATCTGGCTTCTTTCGGACACGATAACCAGCCCATTATCCCGTTGTAAGTGGCAGGGGAAATGGGCGATTTGACCGACGGCCTGTGAACGTTACGGCGAGGGCCGAGTAACGCCTGAATACAGTAATCCCCTTGTCTTAATCTGCACCCTTTGACCCCCTGACCCCTCATCGCACGCGGCACAAGTCTTTAGCCGTCCCCCGGGGTCCCGCGCTGCCCCTCCGCTGACGTTATATATCTCTGTTTAGCCCCAAAGACCGGGCGCAAGATCGGGCTTTAATCATTGCCATAATTACACATAATTTATCTCCTCTGCCAACAAGCAACACGGCTTAATGAGGGAAGGCGCTCTGCTGATGATGATGGGGCTTAAAGGCACATCAACATTAGACACTCTTCCTACGGCAGGGCTTTATGCAAAAAAAATATCACACCAAGCAACACCGTGGAACGTGCAATCATTTCACGCCATTTGATTAAGTTGCAATCTGGCCAAACGGTTTTAATGGACATAAATGGGAATCTGCGCCTTCTGTGCTACTGGTCTACAAAAGTCTGCCATTGTTAATCAACGGAGAGACCTGATGTAACCGAATGGACCCTTAACAGGCCATTTTGCCATGTATACTACCGTATGTATGATTGAGCTATAAACAAAGCCTTGCTACCTTCCCCCACCCTGCAGATGTCCCTTTCCTGACATCTTTCCCCATCAATGCCTGTGTCTCTATGCTTATGTTGTGTTCCACTGCGTTGCAGCGTGGTGCTTTCTGAGGCTTGTAGATTTCTGTTTTTGTAACAAAGTATAATAAAAAATACTGATAAACATACTAAACCACTATATATCACCTGCTGAAGTCACCTTCAGCAGACTCAGCAACGTCCGAGTTACGCCCCGTTAAAATGACCATCCCATAAGTTTAGGTCCATATTGTTAATGATTTTATCTAAACGTTGCTGTATGATAGTTACTCTCTTCTTCCTACCCACACATGAAAAATGCAGCGCCGCCTACCGACTGCTGCAAAAATAAAATGAACAGTTTCGGCACTCACCAATAACAATAAGCCAGTTTTACACAAATGCCTATTATTAAACACACTTTTTGGCCAGAAAAGAAAATATTTCACCAAAAGGAAAAATCTGGTTCGTTTTTTCTCCCCTATTGATGAGGTTTGTAGTGGAGTAACTACAAACTCTTTTCTGGCCAAAACATATATTTTACACATCTAGTGGGGCAGCTCTGAGTGCGTTGCAACTCCGCAAAACCACCTTTGGATCAGTGAGTAGCCGAACTGTTCTTTTTCTTCTCCCTGCCATCCACAGGCAACGCCATTTTATTTTCAGTTCCCTGCGTGCATGGCTGGGTTAGTGCTAATAACGAGACGTTCTCCTAACGCTGTATGGACCAGAGCCGGTGGTCCCCACTGGTCCTCCGAGATGTCATTTCTTTTATCGACGAGGGGCCTTCCTAGTCCCCACAGCTGGAGGTGAACTGGAAGAAATCGAGCGCTCATTTTTCAATCTGCCTCGTTTTCCATTTTCCAATCATAACGTAACATATATATTTATATTTTAAAAATCCTGCTGCTAGACTATGCTGAGAGGTTAGAGGTTCTAAGTGTCGGTTTCGATATATTTTCAGTGAATTGCCCCACCAACCCCCATCTCAATCTCCCCCCCCGGCTCCCCCATGTCTGCATCCCCTCCGGCATCCCGGGTTTTTCGGGGTGTCTGGCGGCATCCAACCTGATTGCTCAATCTATCTTTATCTCCCCCGCGTTTGAAGCCGACGTCAGAGCGCTAAATTGAATATACTAAGAGCTGTCTGTTGGTGTCTATATTTAATAAAGTGCACTGATGAGGTGCTGATTTATTGCCCGGCACTGTTCACACTCTATTACAAGGAGATTACGCAGCCTCTGAGTGGGATCAAGCTGGCAACACAGTAAGTAAGTAGATCTCGCAATTTAATGGCAGAGCGAAAACAGAAGCTTGAGGTGGGGTAGGGGGAGCATAGGTGGATGGATGGAGGGACGGATGGATGGGTGGGTGGGGTAAGAGGGGCGAGGGTGGGATGACACAAACACGACAACATACACGAGGCGTGATCCCTCTTTAACATGGCTGCCCCCCCCCCCCCCCCCACACTCCCCTATCCCCTCCTCCTCCTCTAGTAACGAGCGCTGTGCGGCTGTCTGTCAAAACGCCGAGCGGGTGCACTGAAATGCAATAAAGCAAATGATGATGATGATGAACACTCCCAAAAGACCCACGACGTATTAATGAACAGAACCATGCAAACAAGGAGAGCTCATTAGAATCACCTGGCCTAAATCGGATAGACGGAAAACAATTAGTCGGCAGGAATTAAACTGAGAGAGAAAAAAATGACTCTCTGATGTTTAAAGGGATAGGTGAAAAACTGTATTAATTGATTGCCAGAGTCCTGTGGTGGGAGTTCTGCTGCTGGTTTAGGGGAAATGTGAAGTACTAAACATAAATGATTCCACAAAACTAATGTAATTTGTATTATTGACCCATTTCTAAAATATTAGAGCAACCTCCTCTTTCACATGGAACTAGTTTCTGGACGTAGTCTGTGTGATAGAAATGAATAAACATTGCGGAAATATTATATAAATACATCAACAATACAAATTACTTTCGGTTTGTGGATTCATTTACTTTTAATGCGTGGCCCCAGTGACCACTACAAGATGACCAGAACTCCCTCATATTTCACCAAAACCAGAGCAGAACTCCCACCATGGATACCTCTATATTAATCGTAAATATTTCATACAACATCAGTTAAAAATATGAATTATCCCTTTAAAGCTGGAGGCATTTCTGTTTGTCGCTTTTTTCAGGTTCTTTATTAATTCCATTAACTGCTGCTCTCTAAACGTTGTAGCATTTTCTTACTAACATGAACATGTCCTTTTAATAGCACGTACGCATCCTTTTACAATGTGTTTCTTTGCACTTTGTCTTAAAGCCCTTAACATTTTGTGTAAAGCGCAGTGAAATGCCTTGTTGAAAGGTGCTGCAGCTACGAATAAACTTGTCTCGCCTATTATTAATAGGTAATAAACGAGATAGGTTGCATCAAATCCCCATTTTGCGTAAAGCACTTTGAAATGCCTTGTTGAAAGGCGCCATACAAATAAACTCGTCTCGACCTATTGATGGGCAATAAAACGAGATAAGATGCGTCAAATCCCTGTTTTAAACCTCCCGTAATGTACTCGTACCACATTGTTGGCATGTCCCAGGGTCCAGCCGGCCTAGTCGGCCTCAGAACCCGGAATTCCTTCGCTGGAAACGTCTTGGCCTGGGAAGCTGGAATGGAAGCCGCGGCAGCAGGTGACAAGCGCCTAGCGTCTGAGCGTCTAACGCAGCGAGTGCCTCTTGTACACCGCAGCATAGCAACGTGTACATGCAACCGTGCATGTGACATTCACACGGTCCGAGACATTCACATGGCCTATGGAGAAGGAGGGGGCGACAGTGGGGCATCAAGGGAGTTTGGAGGGACACTAGGAGTCCCAAGTACAATGTATTTGGTTTCCTCAGGACTAATCTAAAAGTGGGTATATAGCGGTTTTGTCACTGGTGTTACACAAGAAAAGCTCAAATGTTAAATACAGAAAAGTATTTAACATTTCAGAAAAACAAGAACAGCCATGTGCTCACAGAAGATATGAAAAGATAACCTAAAATGGTCAAAGTGGAAAAACAACAACAGACCTTATATATTTTAATGGCAACTACAACCTCGGAACGTCTTCAGCATTATCTGTTGCATAAATGACAATGTGAGTTGGGTTAAGTCAAGCCCTAAAGTCATATTTACGCTCTCAAAGGGCTTTCCATGTTTTAAGAATGACAACAGTCTAGTTCACAGTTGGGACGAAAACTAGAAGTACAGTACAACAATGGCCCAAACAGCCAATGATAATAACATGAAAAAAGAATAAATATCAAAGCCAATAACAGTCTGGATGATAATCGGTTGAGCCCTAATTGGACCCCCACTACAGAGCAAGGTGAGGAGGTAAACAGGTCCCATGCAGTATATAGTATAGAGAGAGCGTACTTAGCTGTCAGTGTACTTAGTTTGTCCCTAAACGTCATGGACAGAAATGAAATGTAGCTTTAGGGGGGTGGTGGGGGGGTCGGAATGTGACCGGAGGGGTAGACAGCGGTCTGTTATGTGTGTCAAAGGTTGTTAGCACCTTAGGAACAACAAGCCATCTGTCATCGTCCTCCACCGCTGCTCGTAATGACCCCGGCCCCCCCTCAGGGCAACAACCCGTGTTACACTCTGCTCCGGACGGTGCTATTTGGAGCGCTGACAGTAACCAGTGGCCAGCAGCAGCTCCACGCCGTGATTATCAATTAATCAACGGCACTATTCACAATGAAGGCAGGGAGAGAAAGAGAGAGGGAGGGGGGCTGCAGAGCGGTAGCAGTGAAGAATGCTTTTGTCTGCATTTAACCAATTTAAACCTATAGTTTAATTCCTGTGTTTTTGCTGGAAATCGCAAAAGGGATTGTGACGTTAAAATTATTATTTCCACTGAGCTCAGTACTGCCCCGAAAAAATGTGAAATTATCACATTCAGCATGTCTGTGCTCTGGGGTTTTCTGGCTCAAACAAGTGTTCTGATTTTCCTGCTGAAAATGTCCCTGTTTCCACCGTTTTGCCCATTTTCAATGCAGCTCGAAAGCCCTCCAAACCCCAAAGAAAACTCCAGACTACAGAAAATCCGCTGAATGTTCAAAGTTCAGGTTGTCTCGGTGTGATTGCAACGCTCTGTGAGCTTGTAGCTCAGTAATATATTCACGCTGCACTGTAAACTGAGACATATTCCCGCTCCGTTGAGCAGAACTGGCGGAAATCCACAACAGATCTTACGAGATTCGGTCCGATAGCGACACAGGTTTGCCGTTACTCCGATTGGCCTATGATTAAAACTCGATAGGCTTATACCTACTTCTACGGGAGCGTTACGCCCCGCTTTCAAACCACTTTTTTTCAGACGTTCGCGGTGGAGAAAAGGGGCCAATTAAAAATCAATCCGAAAGAGCGTTAAGTGTCAATTTCCTTGACATCTAAATTGTTAAATTTGGACCTTGGTCATTGGCCCCCATCTGTCAATGCCCCCTAATCAATGTGGTCTACTTCATAATGAACTGTTAATCTTTTTAATTCCATTGCCAACGGCCGCAAAAATCTATCAGAATGCAATCAGCACTTTTCTACGCCCCAACCCCACCCCCTCCCTTCTCCTCTCCTTCCATTCTTCTCTCCCACGGCGGACGGAGAGGCAGAAATGTATAGCAGAGGGCTGAGCGTGGTGGTAGACTGCCCTGGGGTGCCGTTGGTGCATGGGAGGGTTAGTGCACCAAGTCTCGCTCAGCCAGTGAACCGTCTCTGATCAGGTTCAGCCATGTACAACTCAATTATGCAGCCGTTTTCATGGCCAGAGGAGAGCCTCTGTCCTAATACTCTGCCTCTATCCGAAGGGATAACAGAGCAGCCTTCCAGCTCGGCAGAAACGCCACCATTAGAATCAAATCATCTTTTTTTTTACGTGACTACTACCAACGCATGGGGAAGTTAAACGGAATAATATACAACGTTGTAATATAATACAATGAATTACGTCACGGTAAAGTTAAGAAGCAAAATGAACACCCAGGTGTGTGTGTGTGTGTGTGTGCGCGTGTGTGCGTGTGTGCGTGTGTGTGTGTGCGCGCGTGCGTGCACACATGCATTTAGCCAGATCAGAATAATCTACTTATATGGTCCATTGTCTGGTGGTCAGACACCATAACTGCAGGTGACAGAATGAATGCTTCTAATTCTATTCATGACAAAGCTGCATATTAAAAGATTACTTCAAATAATCTCGCACGCGGATCAATCAGAACATTTGTTAATTATTATCTGCTTCTAGACCACAGTCGAAATAGTGTGATCATGGCTGCAGTTTCAATTCATTGTCTATTAGCCGTGCACAATGTAATAGTCAAACTATACTCCTGGTCAAATATCAATCCACTAAGTGACAGCTGCTCAGTCAAATTTGAACTTGACTTAAGGCGTACTTGCGGATATATATTTCATCATAATTCATGATGAAATGTAGTGTTGTGAAAAGTCACTTACTGTAGTTAAATATACCACAAGTGTTTTGAGAAGCTCATCTGATTGGGAAACTTGTCACATGCAGTGGTTCAAACTGGAACTGTTCACTGAAACACTCATCTGTGTTTTTTCGCAGCAAACTCGGTGGTTGGTTTCTTGGGACATTTGTGGTCGTAGTGACTACATCTGTCATCGGAGAATTATTATTTTTCAGATTCTGACAGGTGGAGTAATTTTTCTATTTTATCCAATTTTGTACATGATTAACAGGTGACAGTGCTTAATTAACCCCCTTGGTGTTTTCTATGTACAATGATGTTTTCTCTTTGGATTTAGAGTTTCTTCCTGGCGGCTGAATCTTTCCAGTCAAACCAATGAAGCCAATGAAAAAAAAAGAGGCTCTAATATAGTGACATCACACTGTCAGCCCCTCCCCTAACTCCTCCCATTATCATACAACTAAAGCTGTGGGTGTGGCTTCAGTTCAGGTGGATCTCCACCCATCACCACCCACCAGACAAACCATACTTAACTGGTGGGGGTCACCGCATAAAATAAGATTTTATCAAATACTGTACACACACTCCTGCTCGTAAGAATAATACATGATAATCATGTTTTATGGTGGAAAAAAAAATCATGGCACTCCATCTTTAAGTGTTGCATAATTGCAACAGTTTAAGGTGATTCTTGGCACGGCAGCGATGCGGTCAGGAACGGGACGTGGTCGAGTTCCCGCAAGCATCACTGAAGTTCCAAGAAACCACACCCTCTCGTGTAATACCGCTTAAACATTTCTCTTTAAGATATAGTGGAGTGAAAGTCTTGAGTATCCAAAACAAACTAATACTGCGAGGAAATGTGATTCGCTGCCGCCCACCACCGAACACCAGGAAGTATCCGTCCGTTTATTTACCCTAGGGTGTCGTACGGTATGACTGCCTGATGACCACTGATGGGCATATGACAGTCCGTGGTCGACGTGTAATGTAGACAACCGGATGTAGAATGACGCTTGGCAGTCCTATCTATGGCACGGGAAGCATACAGGATTTCATTTAGATCCCAAACTATCATCGCGGCTAGATTGGCAGCGTGGCCAATCCGATTTGCGTAGATCTTGGTACACTGACTGGACAAATTCACTACACAATAAGTGTCATCGCGATAATCCCGATTAATCTGAAGGTGCTTATGGAGCTGTGCCATGGCACAACCCCAGCCCCCCCCCACCCCCACCCCCCTCGACAAAGAAGCACAGCGATATTAAACGGGCTAAATGATACTAAATACTAAATGATGTAAAGTTACACCCCAGAGAATGGCTAAATGATGTATGTGTAACGTTACACCGGGAATGGAAGCCCAATGTATTCAAGGCCCGCGAGGCGAAAAGGAAACGGCTAATAAATGTATCGCCGTGAGCAATAATAAACACACCAGAATAGACCTAGAAAAATACATGAATTAAAGGGGAATTCCACCCATTTTCAGCATTTTTTTTTCTGAGAGCGTACAAATGGAATCGAAGGGACCCGTTAGGATACAAATGGAATCGAAGGGACCCATTAGGGTCCCTTCGATTCCATTTGTACGCTCCCAGAAAATAAAAGGGTCAACATGGTGAAGTACATCTTGATGATGTCATAAAGGTGTGTTTCACCATGGTAATGATTTATTTTCAAACCTCCATTTCTAGGAACGCAGAATGGGGGGTGGCTTTTATTATTTGCACATGCACAAGTATATATAGGAGGAATTCGACTTTAACAATCCTATTCTGCAATCCTATGGCTGCTGTTATAGCGACAACAACTCCTCAAACTGTGAACGGATCACCTCAGATGACCTGAGTCATGTGTCCATCGCGTGTGGCGCAGCGGTGGTGTGTGTGTGTGTGTGTGTGTGTGTGTGTGTGTGTGTGTGTGTGTGTGTGTGTGTGTGTGTGTGTGTGTGTGTGTGTGTGTGTGTGTGTGTGTGTGTGTGTGTGTGTGTGCGCGTGCGGGCAGCAGAGAGGCGGAGGTGGTACAGTACAGTATGTTTTGGGTAATGCCATGTTATTGGGTCAGTGGTGATCCCAGCCCTGCCCATAAGCCTGCTTGGGTTAAACTGGCAGGCTGCTGACCGTGCAAGTGTCTGCCGGAAGACACACACACACACACACACACACACACACACACACACACACACACACATACACACACACACACAGACGGCCAGCCGGGTTTCGAGTAGGTAGGGGCAGGCTGGATAGAGAGACATGAGGGGGTTTGGGGCCGGTGTCTCCATGACTAATCTCCTTACTAACCAGATCTGGACCTGATTAATGCCCCCCTCCTGCCTTCTGAATGAAAACTCTTAATACTTTTTTCCGTGGGTTTGGGAGTGTGCCGTGCCGCCTGCGGTCAGCTTGAGTCCATGAGGAGAAGAAGAAATCTCTGACTTGGGATCTCGGCTCATCTTCGAACTA
>CM076980.1:35145286-35190286 GCA_039105355.1 Benthosema pterotum | reverse complement strand
AAAATAACTGAAACACAGCCATTAATGTCTAAACTGATGGCAACAAAAGTAAGTACACCCTTCAGTGAAAGTGTCCAAATTGGGCCTAAGTCGCCCAAGTAGACATTTTTCCTCTCCAGTTCCATGTGACTTGTTAATGTTAACACAGTCTCAGGTGTGAGAGGTGAGCAGGTGTGTTAAATTTGGTAATATCGCCCCCTACATCTCACAATGGTCACTGGAAGTTCAACATGGCACCTCATGGCAAAAAAGCTCTCTGAGGATCCGAAAAAATGATTGTTGCTCTAGATAACATGGGCCTCGGCTATAAGAACATTGCCACCATCCTGAATTTAAGCTGCAGCACCATGGCCAAGGGCATACAGCAGTTTAAGAGGACAGGATCCACTCAGAACAGGCTTCAAGATGGTTGACCAAAGAAGTTGAGTGCACATTCTCAGCATCAAATCCACAGGGAGACGTAGGGAAATAGTCGTCAAAGTTCTGTCAGCATTGCTACAGAGGTTGGAAGGGTGGGGGGGTCACCCTGTCAGTGCTCAGACAATACGCCACATGCTGCATCAACTTGGCCTCTATGGCTGTAATCCCAGAAGAAAGGCTCTTCTCATGATGATGCACAAGAAAGCCCTCAAAATGTTTGTTAGCCTCATCAGACCACAGGACTTGGTTCCAGTAATCCATATGCTTAGTCTCCTTGTCCTCAGCAAACTGTTTGGGGGCTTTCTTGTGCATCATTATGAGAAGAGCCTTTCTTCTCGGATGACAGACATTGAGGCCAAGTTGATGCAGCATGTGGCGTATTGTCTGAGCACTGACAGGGTGACCCCCCACCCTTCCAACCTCTGTAGCAATGCTTACAGAACTTCTATGACCATTTCCGGATGTCTCCCTGTGGATTTGATGCTGAGAATGTGCACTCAACATCTTTGGTCAACCATGGCGAGGCCTGTTCTGAGTGGATCCTGTCCTCTTAAACTGCTGTATGCCCTTGGCCATGGTGCTGCAGCTTAAATTCAGGATGGTGGCAATGTTCTTATAGCCGAGGCCCATGTTATCTAGAGCAACAATCATTTTTTCGGATCCTCAGAGAGCTTTTTTGCCATGAGGTGCCATGTTGAACTTCCAGTGACCATTGTGAGATGTAGGGGGCGATATTACCAAATTTAACACACCTGCTCACCTCTCACACCTGAGACTGTGTTAACATTAACAAATCACATGGAACTGGGGAGGAAAAATGTCTACTTGGGCGACTTGGGCCCAATTTGGACACTTTCACTGAAGGGTGTACTTACTTTTGTTGCCATCAGTTTAGACATTAATGGCTGTGTTTCAGTTATTTTGATGAAAAAATGAAATTCACAGCATTTTCCAAGCTGTACAGTGGCTACTTTATATTGTACTGAAGTGTCATTTCGTCAAAGTTTTCCCAGGAATATATATCAATAAATATTTGAAAAAATGCAAGGGGTGTACTTACTTTTGTGACATACTGTATATATATATATATACAGTATACTGTATATACACACACACACACACACGCTGTGTGCACAACCCCTTTCTATCCCCTTCCCATTTTAGACGTGCACTATTGATTTGTGTCCTCCAAAGACCCCCCCAAGAGAGACAGAGAGAGATTGTACTGATGTATTCCTTTTCAGGGAAGGAAGGAGGTAGGGATGGATGGATAGAAGAGGGGAAGAGAGGAGAGTAGTAGAGGTGTACCTGGGATATGCTTGGCCCAGCCGATGATGACCACCAGCTCCCGGTCGGCCAGGTCGCACAGCGTGGTCAGGGCCTTGATGTCGCTCTCCGGCATGGTGGGGTCGGGCATGGCGTAGATCTTCTCCGGCTCCGCCACCAGTAAATGAGACACTATCTTTGTGACTGCGGAGGGGAGAATGGAGGAAGGAAGGGGGATAGGGAGGGTTACATCTGGGCTCGTGGGTCATCGTGATCTGTTGTTGAAGAAGCACTTTGTTGTAGGGGCGTTTTTGCCATTAGACAGATTAGGCAGTTGCCTAGGGTGCCATGGGAGGGAGGGCACCAGGGTGACCACCAGCCATGCTACAATTGAAGATTTAAAACACACAATATGTTCTTTAGTTTAAAAATAGTTCGGATTCTTATCCCTTGGGGGGCGCCATTTTGCTTTGACTGTCATGACGTCACAGGAGGTTTTCCTTGGAGCCGAGCTCCAAATTGCTTAGAAACACCACTGCTTCGCCGGGTGCAGTCGGGTTCTTAAAGTGTTTTGCATGTGGCCCTGCAGAAACCTTCAGGGTTTCTCGAGAATGTTCTCAAACGGGAAGCCGTCGTCCCGGCTCTGGACCTGTGAGCGTGTGCAAAAACGGGATCCTTGAAATTAAAAGGGTCCACTGCATTAGCGTATAACCGTGACATGTAATGACTTTTGGCCCCTTTCTCTATCAGTATGCAATTTGGCCCATGGAAAAGCTATACTGGGTAACATTTTCATTGAAAAAAATCCTAATTTTGATATATATTCTGGCATATTTGCCACATACATAACCCACTCCATGAGTTTCAGCCTGCAAAACCATAGAGTATATCTAGTTTTTTTGTGGAAGCGGCTTAAATTCGTAAAAAGGTTTTAAAATCAATAATTTCTCACTCACAGATGGTACAATAGGGGTGTAATCACTCATTATACTTGTAGGGATGACAAGATGGCAGTACAATGGCCTAAAACACCATATCTCGATTTGTGGAAAAAGCTTAATTGCGGATGAGGCTTAAATTGTGATACCGGCAATGACTAAACTACCCAGTATTACTTTAACCTATATACCCTATTGGCCTGAATATAAGACAGTGTTTTTCCCAATTCTAAAAAATGCAGTCGTCTTATATTTGGAGACTATATTATTATTTGACATTCAATGTTCTTTTTACACAAATGAGTCAAATGGATTTTTGTATTATTGTTGTTTTGTCTGTGTCATTTTAGATTTTAGCATTGGCTATTCAAAAATAGCAGATGTTGTGCTATACATTTTTGAAAAATCTTTAAAGTGTGAGAAGTACTGATTCAGATAGCCTTTGTAGAATTGGCCTCAGGTCGTAATGGGTTTCAAATGACATGGCCAAAAATAGGGACGCCAGGTTGAAAGATGGTTAAATTAGCCATGAGTGGGCTGAAAACGCTCCTGCTATCGCCGCAGTGTACACGAGAGAGGGGGAAAGAAAAGGCAGAAAAAGAAAGAAAGAAAAAAAAGTGCACACAAGCATGTGAGGCACCGGTGTCCCTGAACACTGCCACACCGTTTAATATCGGTCATCTGCTCCGAGACTTATCATAATTCAGCTCTGACCGGAACAATACCTGGCCTATATTTCTCACTATGGTACTCTCAGCTGTCCAAACACACAGAGAGAGAGAGAGAGAGAGAGAGAGAGAGAGAGAGAGAGAGAGAGAGAGAGAGAGAGGGAGAGGAGAGGAGAGAGGAGAGAGGGGGAGGGAGAGAGAGGGAGAGGGAGAGAGAGAGAGAGAGAGGGAGAGAGGGAGGGAGAGAGAGGGAGGGAGAGAGAGAGAGAGAGAGAGAGAGAGAGAGAGAGAGAGCGGGAGGATGAATGTGAAACTGGCCTAGAATATCTGGTTTACCTGCTAAATGGAAAACTGAAAATACTGAACCCATAAATGATTAATAATCTTACTTGTGTTAGGTATTTGAATAATCAAGAAGCTGGCATTCCTTGTATATATTTTTATATACATGTATATTTCAAAATAGTAGCCCAGATGTACTGTATAATACGCAAAAACGTGTTGGTCCTGGGCAGTTAAAAGGAACCAGCCGGCTATTTGCACTTCAAATAATAGCCCGGTAGGACCCAAATTCGGCTGAAGTACCGGCAAATAATAGCACCTGCTGTTAATAGCTCTGGCTTTTATTATTTTAGTTCTATGTTTATTTGGGAGGGAGGGTCGCGAGAGAGAGAGGTAGAGAGACAGACAGAGAGAGAGATCTTTTTGTCTCAAAAGTTAACCTAGAACATTTCCATAACTTGAAACCTGACATATTTTTTGCTTGTTTCCATTGCATAGGTTTCCATTATAACAAGAACCAATCCTAAAAAGGGGCCCATACTAGGGTCTGAGAACCTCATTGTAAAACCAAAGTGAATGGCAGAGGTTCTCATATGAGTTAATATAGCGTCACAATGATTTTAACACCATCGTTCATGCTTTATTGGCTATTCAAAATGTGCAGATACACAAGCTCACATTACATCACAAGCCTTTGCATCTGCTTTTTTGTTTGTTTGTTTGTTTGTTTGTTTGTTTTATAAAACTATTAAACGTGTTTGGGTCATGCTGACACAAATCTTATCTTGTAGTGGTCTCTGCCACAAAAAAAAATCAGGAGGGGGTCTACGACTAAAATACAAAAAAACAATAGTTTATGGAGAAACCGTAAAGTAAACTGTATGTTTCGAGGCACGACACAGTTCTCTTTAATAAGTTTGTTGTCGTCGAAAGGAGCATAGAGAGAGGGAGGGTCAGACAGACAGACAGACAGACAGACAGACAGACAGGCAGGGGAGTGAATGTGAGACAGCCCCAGTGGTTTTACCTGCTCGCTGGCCGGGCAGAGTCAGAGGAGGGACGGCGGTGGGAGACAATGGGGAGGAGGGGCTGTACTCACGAGGCTTTTTGGTGGGAGGGGGGAGCGTCAGGCCGAGGTAGGGGGCGTTCTCCGCGTCCAGCCTCCGCTTGTACTTCTGTCGTCCCCCTCGCACGCGGTCCAGACGCACACCTGCACGGGAGAGAACCACGGAGACGGGCTGTTCGTTACGGTTCTCAGCGTTTGAGGAACACTTTGTGCACGGTTCACAGTGGTGACAGGCCAACAGTCGATCATTTCACCCTCCGGAAGGTCCTCGAAGGATAAAGCCGTTAAGAGAAACAACATTGAGTGGATACAGAAAGCAATAATAACAAAGGAACCGAAAACATCTGCTCACAAAACATGAGAATCCCATCGGCAAACTGTCTTCAGAGACTATCACTCACTAGGCCTTTGGTGTTCGCATTGCAGTGTATAATTATTTCAAATCAGTATCACGATTAGTCTAAACCTTTCCATTGATTACACAACATTTTGTTTTATAGTGAAAATAACTTTTTTCACATTTTCACTAATAAGCAAGCCTGTTCCTCTATTAGATTATTAGCCAGTCGGTTGTAGATCGTACATTTTGCTTTCTATGTTTTTTTCAGTGCATTGCCCTGCCCTGTTACAGTGTTACAGACAAACAAGGGCTTGATAGCATAGGTTGTGATAGAGGAATCCGCTACAATGATCTATACTATGCATACTGCTGCTATACTGTAAGTACGTACAAAAGCTATGCCAAAGGAAGTTCTGTGTGGCTGGAACATAAACAGTGTATATTATGCTGCAGACCGGCACATAGTGCTGCATGTTGGGCAGCTGTCGGCTCTGTCTGGACATATCAGAAATGAAAGGGATGCGAACGGTACAGTTGCACCCCACAGACGGATCATATGTAAATCCAGCAATGTGAGTGACCACCACGCTGTCGCGCCTGCATGTGGATGCGAATATTGTAATAGTGACAGGGTAAATGGTGTGTGTTCGTGTGTGTGTGTGCGTGTGTGCGCGCACACACACACATGCGAGTGTGTCAGGGGTACACACGGCTGCGTTCCCATATGTGGTCCAGGCCTGCCCGGTCTACTGTGACACAGCTGAGCCCAGAGCAGGTCTAAACATATGAATATTTAATGTAGGGTCAATGATCTCACAGACTGGCCCTCTAATTATTTAGCTTTTGGGGTGAGGTAGACTGCATGCTAATTTCCCTGCCAGCTACCTGGGTCCATCCGTGTGTGTGTGTGTGTGTGTGTGTGTGTGTGTGTGTGTGTGTGTGTGTGTGTGATTACTTGTAAAATTTGAGAAAGAGACAAGACGAGGACAAAGAGAAAGGCTTTCCTTTGGCGAAGAAAAGAATATACTGTATATACTATATCTTTCACAGTCTCTGAAAAGGACTCTACCCCTAATGCCAAGGGTTTGGGGGGTTTAGGATTAAACCTAGGCATTCAGAAGTTAGGGTTGGGGTTAGGGGACATAGAATACACCTGATTTATACTTGGTCGCGCGCCTTAGTGTCCGAGCTTACAAGCGCCGAAGCTTGTGATCCGCTATTTTGGGCTTTTACGGCGAGGGGGCATTCATAAAATCGGCCATCCTTAAGATGTTGTTGACGTCCTTGCAAATATAGTAATACAAACACACGTGGTGCGCGCCTCGCCTCGCCGCCCGCATGTGTAAAGTAACTGTAACTTAACCGGGGCTATACGAGTGAGGAACGTGCTCTCCCAGAGCCGCCGCCTGTAGTAGAAACAGTCTTACGACAGATAGATAGCAAGGTGTACCCCCCCCCCCCATATAAAGAGACCCTTATTTCACCCCGCTCTCTGTGGCGGCGGAAGTGGCGGCGGCGCCTTATCGCCCCCGGCCACACCTTAGGGGGCTCAGGTCCCCACGCTGATACTGTAAATGTCAAGCTGGGCCTCATCATAACATAAGTTATTTATTATCTCATTATTTGATAAGAAACGTTTCCATTCGGATTGTTTTCTTTTTTTTTTTCTGTTCTATTAATTTTCAACACAGTTAAAATATTTCATCTGTGGTGGGCCCCCCGTTGCGTTTATTTGATACCACTCCTCGGCCTCCTGCCTCCCGCTGTTTGTTTGTTTAATGTGATCGTATGCAAAACATTTATATCCGGCGTCCTCCCCCTCCCCCCGCCCCGCCCCCCTCCTCGTATTTGGGACCTCGGGATGGGATGTGATGTGAGTGCTGCCGAAACGCCGAGGCCTGATATCTTAATCCCGTCGACAGGGACTTGAGGGACGATGCCTTTCGATTTCATGCCTCGTATGCATAATGTAACCCCGGCAAACAAATTTACACTAAAGGGTAATGGAGAAAGCCCCTCAATGAGATGCCGCTTGGCGGGGGCGGCGGTGGTGGAAGGGGGGGGTTAATTTGTCCAATCCACCGCCCGCCCGCGTACGTCCTCTGAGCGGGACGGGCGGGCGGACGGCAACAACGACGCCGCTGCTCCCCGCGAGCCGGAGGAAGCACTTTCTTGATGATTTCATCACTTTATAACAGGGAGGACGGTGTCAAACCTGGGCATTGTGCGGCCACTGCAAATGAGCCTAATACAATTTAGCCCCCCGTCCGCCCCGGAGCGCTCGGAAAAGAGGATGAGTTTGGATATGTCCCATCATGCACGGCGACTGGAGGTCGGCGGGGTTGAGGAGCGGAAGAAGGAGGAGGAGGAGGAGGAGGAAGGAGATGATGTAATATAAAAACACCGCTGCCTTCATTTCGCAAAGAGGGGATTCGACTGTGGATTTATGCAAAAAACAGGCTCCCCCCTTCATTTCCACCACTTATCTCTCAGAAGAACTGTGTACATATACAGGTGCTGGTCAACGAATTAGAATAATTTGAACAGTGCAATCGTTAAATTCTTTGAATGCATTTCTTGTGCAGAAAACAAATCAGGTGTTCACCGCACCTGTCCTACTGGTTAGAGTAATCACAGAACTCGTAACCTGTAAAAAATTTGCTCAGCTGAGCTTTCCAAAAGGCCCATTTAGGCCATTTAACTGTGACACTGTTGTTTCATTGAATTAGAATAATGGAGAAACCGTTTCATTGAATTAGAATATTTTTTATTATAATTAGAATCATCACTTTCTCAGTATTTTGTGGCTGCCCCCTTGGCTTGTATGACTGCCTGAAGTCTCCGTGAAGGGGTTGACACTAAGGTCTACGAGGTACTTGCCCATCGGCAAGTGCAATCAGGTTCTACTTGCCCTCAGGTCATGGTCACTTGCCCCCCAAAAATATATTGTAAATTTTGCTTTTAAGTTTACTTCCTACTTGGGTGCTTTCAACAGGTGGTCCAGGGACCACCAGTGGTCCCGGAGAGGGTTCCAGGTGGTCCCCAGCTAAGTTGGTTAACCAGATGTAACTCTTAAGAGCGTAAAAATGAAACCAAATGGACCCGCAAGGGTCCATTTGGTTTCATTTTTACGCTCTCAAGAGTTAAAAATTCATCATCTTAATTAGCCCATAGTGGTCACAGACCCAGTGGTCCCTGACCCAGCAAAATGATAGTTTGGAACCAAATGAACCTGGGAGAGAGATAGGTAGATAGCTAGAAAGCAGGGAAAGACACAGAGGCAGAGTGCAATGACCGCCTTCAAGACAAATTTATCTTGTGTAGTGTTATAATGCACGAAGTTGCACACTTGCCTGATCGGGCAACCAGGTAGCAGTCTTCACTTGCCCCACCATTTTTTTACTTGCCCCGGGCAAGCGGGCAAGTGTTACTGTCAAGCCCTGTCCGTGGCATCGATTTGAAGAACTAGCTATCTCTACCTATCTCTCTCTCAGGTCCACTTGGTTCCAAACTATCATTTTGCTGCGGTCAGGGACCACTGGGTCTGTGACCACTATGGGCTGATTAAGATGATGAATTTTAACTCTTGAGAGTGTAAAAATGAAACCAAATTGATCCGCAAGGGTCCATTTGGCTGAGGGCAAGTAGAACCTGATTTGCACTTGCCCGATGGGCAAGTACCTCGGAGACCTTAGTGTCAACCCCTGCACGGAGACTTCAGGCAGTCATACAAGCCAAGGGGGCAGCCACAAAATACTGAGAAAGTGATGATTCTAATTATAATGAAAAAATATTCTAATTCAATGAAACGGTTTCTCCATTATTCTAATTCAATGAAACAACAGTGTCACAGTTAAATGGCCTAAATGGGCCTTTTGGAAAGCTCAGCTGAGCAAATTTTTTACAGGTAATGAGTTCTGTGATTACTCTAACCAGTAGGACAGGTGCGGTGAACACCTGATTTGTTTTCTGCACAAGAAATGCATTCAAAGAATTTAACGATTGCACTGCTCAAATTATTCTAATTCGATGACCAGTACATATACATAGGGGAGGAGGAGTCGGAGCAAGCAGGAGAACGGAGAGATTTCTATTTCTACTTATTACAAATTATTTCATTCCCCAGAAACGCAAATCTGATTAGGATTGTCTGTCAATTTCCTGACGCTGACAACCCACTAACCTAATTAACCACAATTCCCAACGGAGTCTGATCATCCCCTTGGCGAGCAACTGGAGGGGGGGTATCGTCTGTTGGCACGCACGTTTCAGTGACAACGAATAACGGGAAAAACCCTCACTATTTAACATGTGTACAGTAGCCAGTGTTGGGCAATATTACTTAGGAGAGTAACATATGACTTATTACCCCTTTAAAAGAGTAATACTATTGCATTACTGATTACTTGGACGCAAGAGTAATGTGTAACATATTAAATAATACTTTTAGATTGCGCAACACAATCTTTTTAGTCAGAAGAAGAGTCGCTCACTTTACAAATCCTTCTAACCCTAACACAAGGACACACGCATGATCTTTCGTGATGTTTCGATGTCGCAACTCTGACATTAGATTGCTTTGTACTATACGTCTAACTGTAATATTAATAGGTTGCTGTTCATCGCACTTGTCAGCTCATCTCCCTTCACTGACGCAATGCTGTTGAAAGCAGCAGCCTGACAAAAGTAACTGTTAGTGGAAGTAACTGTGATATTACCGCTTCGTAGGATGCAATATTACTCATTACAGAGAAAACTAGTTACACTAATCTCTGACAGTAACGTGCCGGCGCACCAAACGAATCACTATCAGTACAGTATAACCCCGAGGATGTTGTCTATGGGGAACAGGGGCGTTGGGGGTCGTGAGACCCGGTCTTTGGTCATGAGAACGGTCTTTGAACATCCTCCATTTGGTGCCTGCTGGGTTTAAGTGCTTAAGAACTTTCCGACTCAGCTGTGATGGTACTGTAACTGTAGGCACGGAAACTTCCTCTGGCCGTTAATCGTGGCATTCTACGGTTTCCTCCTCCTCCGTCTCTCTCTCTCTCTCTCTCTCGTGGAGGAGAGCTCTGCCAGGTGGACACGCTTTGGCTCACTAAGACGTCCAGGATCCTGTCTCTCTCTTTCTCTCTCTCTCACACACACACACACACACACACACACACACACACACGCACGCACACACTTGTGTGCTCGCTGCTGGTTTGAGTCACGTGCCTGTGTGTCAGCTCGCACACAAAGCCACAGCGTGAGGATTTAAAAAGGTACATGGGTGCCTGTTTTAATTAGAGCAATCCCAGCCATAATTAACAGATGCTGACAGGAATTAATGCTCGGCACTATACCATCCCGTCTCGTTTGACTGTCCAACACCCGGGCACCCGGACGGGTAGACGGGAGGGATGAAGAGGATGTGTGTGTGTGTGTGTGTTTGTGTGTGAGAGAGACGGAGTGAGTGAGGGTGAGACTGTGTTCCGCACGCCGACGCTGCACCGTCAAAGAGTCTGGCCTTTTGCACTTCTTTAACAGCCCTGACCAATCGCATGTCACTCTATCTAGCGTAAACATTCGATTGCGTCGTTGTTAGCGTGTGAAGAAGTGACCCCCCCCCCCCCCCCACTCCCCGAGTTGCCACCGCCATCCAAAAAGACAATCTCATGGTGTCGTGGCGTCTACGACATCGGCCCGTGCGGCGAGAGGGGTGGCAGCGCGGCGGGCTCGGGTGTCGTCCCCTTCAAAGCGTCTGCGTTCGCGGTTGGGGTGGGGGTGGGGGGGTCGAGGGCTCCGGGCCAACGTTGGCATTTGTGCACGGATTAGCGCGGGGGCCTGGTGGTGGGGGCCGCGGGCCAGCTGACCCGGGTCTCTTCTTTCTCTCCAAAAACAATAATAATCCCCTCCCCTCTCTCTCTCTCTCTCCCGAGCAACACACGCTTCTACAAAAGGGAGCCTGTCTTCGTTGCACTTTGTGGTGTGTGTGTGTGGGGCCCGGGGTCCGCTCTGAGCCCCTCATGTTGAGCCCCTCACCTGTTCCGGGTGTCTCTCTCCCCCCGCTGTGGGGGAAAGTGTCAGGATGTCGGGGATGGTTGGCAATGCCAAGGGGGGCTTAGGCGGACCCTATTTTAGCTGGGAAAAATCAGAAGGCCACATGGCAAAGGCATGGTTTGAACCCTTGCCTTTCAAGGCAGCCGCGGGCCGCCCCGCCGCTAAACTGCCGTCAGCACTATTTCAAAGCCCCCCTCCCCCCCTCTGTTGCCAGCTTTGCATGCTTGTAAGCATGTTGCAGCATTTTTAATCACGAGTGGCGATGAGCGAGACGAGCGAGTGGAAAAATGGTCACACGTTTGCCCCCCACACCCCCATCTGCTGACCCCCCACACACATACTCTCCTCATGTGCTCCATTTACACGTTGGGTTCAGTATCCCCGATGAGGTAACATCTTCATACTCCTACTGCAGCCACTAATTAAAACAAACCATCATCACACTATGTACAGTAGTGAGGCCGCTCGTGAAAACCAAGAGAAGATATATCCAGTCGATACGCTCAGTGGAAGTACGCTTTACAGACTATAGAAAGATTGGGATGTAATGGATTCAATTTTTAAATAGCAGATCGACAGTATAAGCTCACAATGCCGGCATAGCACCCCCATACATTACCCCTGTGTCTGATCGGTGGTTAAACTGCTATAGTTTTCAATATCGATATGATCCGATAATAACAAATAATCGCCGATACCGATACTTTTCTGATACCGACGCATTTTGCTGATTCCAATATGAAGTGATATGACAAAAAAGGGCTAATCTGATACCATTCCAGTATTGGGACATCGCTAATGCAAAGTAATTAGTAACTAAAGCTGTCAAATAGTAAATGTACCATATTTGTATCTGAGATGTAGTTGAGTAGAAGCAGGACTATATATCTATATATAGATACCTCAAAATTGTAGAGTACTTCCATCACTGCAAGTGTCCCAAAGATTGGCTAGATTACGTGTAGATGGAAAAAGTACATAGACTATACTATAACTATAATCTATGGTAAGTTGTTAGAGCACAATAGCAGCGATCTGGCATGGTTTACCCATCGCTGTACACTACAATGGACGTATACTGTATGATGGGGTGGTGATTTTCTCCTCGGTGAGGCCATTCATTAATAATAATAATGATAATCATGTTGAACACAATGAACTTTACAGTGTTTACTTACTATACTACTGTGGCCGTTTTTAACACGCTGTTGCATTTTTAAAGAGCAAATTGATTTGAAAAGTTGAGCTGAATGGTGTGCCCGGACAAAAGATTGATTGATATGAATGAAAATGATATTTAGCCAACATTGACTCAATTATTCATGTGCAGTAAGTCGAGTAATGTTTTCCACTATGAAGAAAATGTAGAGAAACACAACATGTAACAATGAATTTGTTGGTCGTCTTAGTCAAGGTTCATGTATAATTACAGTATATTCCCAAAGCTGTGAATATACCATAAAATGTTCCTCCAACACAATAAGATCTGAAGCCGATTCTACGGTAGTGTGTTCAAACATGTCAAGCAGAGATTACAGTATATCCAAAGATTTGCACAAATTTTCACGGTTTTCTGAAAATATATATAGATCATGGCATGGGCATGAAGTGTGACCTGCTATATGTACTGTATATACAGTATATATATATATATATATATATATATATATATATATATATATATATATATATATATATATATATATATATATATATATATATATATATACTATGCCAATGTATAGCTAAAATCTAAACTGATGCAGACGTGTAAACGGTGTGCGCCGGGACAGGACTCGAAAATCCCCCTTCAATAACAACACGGAATAGGATTCGGCACCGTGCAGCATGACATTCCAAACCCAGATCGTTCTCTCCTAGACTTTATGATCCCACTGTACAGCGTCCCAGCCAGCCAGCCAGCAGTCTGTGTTTGTACCTCTCTCTCTCTCAGTTGCTTTATGACCCGGTGGCTGCTGCTGCCGCAGAAGCACGCAGCCATTTATATGTCAGGCATTTCACTGACTGCACATGTGAGGCGATTCGAGAGCGCATGCACGGTGCGGTTTGGTTGCCGTTATGTACAATATGCGACCGTGATGTGTGCTATTGTGGGCTTGTGGTTGTTCTTTTGCACACCGGCCTGCTAATAAGAATGACATGCCGTGTGTGTGTGTTTGTGGGGGGAGGGAGGACGGGGGAGAGAGGGGTGTATAGTGTATCAGCCCCTAGCCGGCCTCTCTGTTCCTTTGTTAGGCACATGTTCGTGTCTGTTGCAATGATCTCACCTGTCAGCCCAGGGAATAGGGCAGGTTATACGCGTTACCCATCCCTGCTCTGTTGCTCTGCGCTTCTCCTCTCCTCCAGCGCCTGATTTATGTCTAGTCGTGCGCGCGCCCGCGGGTCAAGCCGATCCACAAGCTCAGCGGCCTCCGGTTGGAGCGCATACAGCAAACCGTGAGCTTGTCGATCTGCTGGGAAGCATAAATTAAGGCCACGCGCCCCGGCCCACACGCGATGGAGTGATATTGTTGAAGGCCGTGGAAAAATAAAGCTTGATTTATGGACTCCACGGCGCGGCGGTGTCACATGCTGACAAGAACAGATCTTGGAGCTAACAGCGTTGGCCGTTAAATTAGGCTTTAACGCTATTTGACTGCCGCTCCCGAAGTGTAAAAAAAAGAAAGGGAGAAGAAGAGAATGAACCACAGTACAAATGTCAGGTGTTATCCTTAGCCCGGCGGTGCTATATACGTCCATTTATGTGTCTATGCGCGTGCGTGTGTGTGTGTGTGTGTGTGTGTGTGTGTGTGTGTGTGTGTGTGTGAGAGAGAGAGAGAGACAGAGACAGAGAGAGAGAGAGGAGAACAGAGAGGGGCGAAAAGAGCATCTGCCACTAAGCGATGTCAATGTAATCTCTCAATAGTATCTGCTCTCTTCCCTCTCGCTCTAAGCACTGATCCCTTTCCATTGATCAGAGGAAAAACCTGTTGCCCCTGACATTTGATTCTTCTATTGATCACTTCCTCCTTTATACAGTGAGAGGAAAGTACAGCCAGTCGACAACAGGGTCTTACTGCAGATCCCCCCGTAAGCGGCCCGGACCGCTGCTGATCTCGCAAGGCCATTTCTTTTCCTCCTTACACATTTGTTTTTGTTTTTTTCTTCTTCCCAACCACATTTTGGTGGCATGAACACGGCAGCAATTAGCGTTAGCGTAAGTGCTTTTCTAGTTAGCGAATTAGCTTCAAAATGCTTCCATAAATGTCAGTGAGTCTGTGATCGAATGCGTTTTTATTGCAGACAAGTTTTTTTTCTCTGCTACTGATGCTTGTCTGCTTATATGTTGTAATTCACCCGCATTTCTTCTTCCGCAGTGACTTACCCGTAGCTTTTAGCTCGTATAGATCAGCTGTTTTTGGCAGGCGGGGTGGTACAACTAAGCATACAAGTTTGGCTTCAAGCGGTTTGGTTCCATCGGTCAAACTTTCGTCTGAACCATGCTCAGTCTTTACGCAATGTGATCGTTTTGGTGGACATTTAAGCCGACCAGAACCTGACAGTATAGGAGAGGTGGAGGTGGGTTATACCAGTGGTTTTCAACCAGTGGTCTGGGGACCACCAGTGGTCCCTGAGAGGATTCCAGGGGCTCCCCTGCACTTGGTAACCATATGGATCCTTATACTAGATCTGTAACTCCTGAGATCATTTTATGATCTCTCAAGAGTTAAATTATATTTAAACCTCTGAATTACTTCATTTTCAAGAATGAAAATGTAGAAGAATTGTTATTTTGACCAACATTTTGCCAGTTATCTCCTAAATTGTGGACCAAAACTTGAAAGTCCTTAGTTTTGGGTCAGACAGACTGAACTCAACATCAGCTAAAATGCAGAGAAAATAGTGGGCCCTGGTATGAAAAAGGTTATATGGTAGTACTGTCCCTCTCATTGGAGCTGTAAAGTTATAACTAGGTGATTTCTTTTTTCCGTACTATGACCTTTCTGCACTAATGACAGTAAGTCAGTATAAGCGGCTCCCAGGAAGGCACGTGAGCTCCGGCCCCGGCCCTGGACCCCGCGGATCTGAGCGCGGTGTTGAGCCTCACGGAGCTTACCGCAACCACAGACCAAGTGTCACTTCTTTCCATCTCGTCATGGTAACACCTTGCGAGCTTCTGACGCAAGGTAACGACAGAAGCGCGGTTTAAAATGTGTCCGTACCGTCAACCACGCAAACACTGGGCCCCCCTCGCCTTCCTCTACCTCCTACACCGATGCTCAGTGACGGGAGATTAATCAGCTTTTTTTTTTAGCCATTTTTAGATGAATCGGCATCAGCCTGATAAAT
Organism: Benthosema pterotum; assembly: GCA_039105355.1. Taxonomy (NCBI): domain Eukaryota; kingdom Metazoa; phylum Chordata; class Actinopteri; order Myctophiformes; family Myctophidae; genus Benthosema; species Benthosema pterotum. The sequence goes on along the minus strand of CM076980.1, from coordinate 35,174,911 downwards.
TCGATAGATACGATCCATCAGTCTGTGTCTAAAGGTAAAGAAGCCCAAAGTAACAGCTTGAACAGGTCTACAAGCTCGATATTAAATATAAAGACGATAAAGTTAAATCTGACTTGCCTAAGCCTGAGCACAGACACCCCGATACATTATTTTTCAGAATGGATAAAATTATATTATTTTTTAATACTGAATGACCTGACATTACCAATTGACATTGGTAATATCAGCTATCATCTGCAACACTGATTCCGATATTGCTAACGGCCAAAATTTCAATTCTTCTGTTCAGCAGAAAATGCCAATCTAGACAAGACGCCAAGCAACACATTGTTAGCATGAAAATCAGCTAATTTCGTCGACCACCATCATCTTGCCATGAAGCATAAATTAGCCATTAATCAGGATTTTATAAAACATCGATTCCCCGCTTTGTGTGTGCTGTACTGATTACTACAAATCAGTGATTTGAGAGGTAGTGGTGAGCAGCACCTTCCGTCACTCACAATCAAGCAGGTCTTTGAGTCTATAGACTGTAGTGACGACTGCAGCTATGCAAAATAGGAGGGTCATTCTCATTCCGTGGATGTGCTGAACACACAGAAGTGTGCATTATAGGTAACGCAGGCTTAGAATAAGTCTGCACATTTGAGCTTGAATATGCTCTTTCTGGGTTTTTTTTAAATCTCCTTTGACTGTTTGACTTGGTCATTCATTTATGACCATGACTACATATTTTTGTTAGTCTCTTATTCCCCCACCAAGATGATATACTGGCATACATTTTTCATCAGATAGTAATGCGATTACTCTGTCTTTCTGGTGTGCGTGTGTGTGTGTGTGTGTGTGTGTGTGCGGGGATTCTGTTACTGTGTTGAGATCCATACGGGGCCTCGTCTGTGGCTTCACTCGGAGACCAGAAATGTATCTATAGATTCCACTCTCTCCCATGAATAACGTTGGAAATGTGAGTCTGTACTGCACTTTAGTTGGCAAGAGAATTCTAACTTCTTGATGCAGGAAAAAGGCAGAAAGGGTTTGCCGGATCTCAAAAAATATCCTGATAAACTGAGCTGTTAAGGGGTGAATAGCATGGAATTAAACCTTTTCATATGTTTTTGTGTTTGGTGCACCCATGTGTGTTTTCTATTCCCACAAATTCTGTCTGAACAATCAGGCTTTCATATCGTATAGGAGCTTTAATTGCTCTCAGGAACAGCTTGATACCTTGCTGTGTATCATTCCTCCTCTTTTTCAGTCATCAGTTCTAAATTTGCATTTCCACTTTGTTTACAACGTCAACCATTGTTGATTTTCCAAACTGGCATTTTTTTTTCTTTTTTCAGGCATCAGTATTATAATGACTCAACTATTAAACAATCTGCATATCAGCACCCCCACCACCTCAGGACATTGTGATACTGCAGCTAAACTGTCCAGAAAGAAATGGCAAATCAGATGTGGGGCCTTGTGGTAAAGCCTATACCACCAGCCCTGGACCTGGGCTCACCAAATAATTGCCCAGAATAATTAAAACCTGCAATTCAAAAGGTTCAGAAATCACCTGACCCCACAATAAAATGTTACTGTAGTTCCCTGCTTTGTTCATCATGAGTTGAAGCTCTTGATGACTGGTTTTAATTATTATGGATAATTATTTGGTAGGCCCAGGCCCAGGCCTGGTGGTATAGGCTTTCAACCTTCCACAAGGCCCCACACCTGATTTGGTCAAGGACTGTTTTTTTTTTAGTGGTGATTGAGGCTCAAACCATTAGAAATAAGCTTGAGGGGCATATACAACATGATACCAAGTATTCAAAACCATTTCAAGAATGCATGTTATTTGCGCTTTAAAGTTAAATTGAGGGTGTTCCTGCTATAGCCTACGGTACACATTCCCTTTTTATTCACACCAAACTATCGAATGTAACGCGTTCAGCGGGGAAGGATAATCTTAACTTAAGTGTTGGGTCAAGTGCCACTTGACCCAACACTCGCCCCAACGCTCCGGGAAAGAAACAAGGAAGAAGAAGAAAAAAAAGAAAAGAGAAGGGAAGGAAAATAACAATAACATGTTATTGCCTCACCACCGAGGCTCTGAGGCGCTCCCAGTGGAGCCTTGAATAAATATAACACCGCCTCCTCCTCAGCCCCCCGCCCAAACCACACATCTTTCATTATTCATCTGTCTGGCTTTTTTGGAGCAACCAACAAGTGAGAGAGAGAGGCAGGGGAGAACACACACACACACACACACACACACACACACACACACACACACACACACACTGATGCATTAGGGGCCTCCCCCGAAAGAGCTGCCCATGCAGGGGTCTCGGGGGGGCCGTGGGGGGGTGGGCCCGGTGCCTGGTTTGGAGTGAAACCCAGTCGAATAAATCCATCGGCCCAGCATGTTTAATTGTCACTGAATTCCACCCCCCCCTCCCCGCTGGAGCGACTTTAAAAAACCATCCACACAGGAAGAGAGCCGAGAGATGTTTCGGAAAAACATTTAGCAGATCAATACGGCCGCGGAGAGAGCTGAGACCCGCTGCCCGGGCCGAGCGCACACGCGCACGCCGCTCAGGGACCCCACAGGCACCGAGCCCCCTTCCCTTTTCCAGTCGGAATACTGTTACATTTCTATTACTCAGACGGCCCGGGATCGACCTATTCAGCATATTTCTGTCCCCAGCTCAACTGCACATTATTTACTGCTGTGTTGTAGGGGGGAGGACAGGACAGGGGGGGTATCGGTTGTGCATGCCGGTCCCACAGCTCGCATGCATCTCTCTCTCTCTCACGCTCGGCTCGGCCGAGAGCCCTGGATACTGATCCGGTGCTCATCGGACGTACAGTACTGTTAGGACACGCTGGGACTTTGCAGAGATAGGTATCGTCGCGGTGCAGATAGAATTCCCCCAGGCGTGAGATGTGGTGCAGTATCCTGCCTGGGGTATAAACTCCCCCCCTGCATCACGTCAAAGCCACATTGTCCTTACACATTAGACTACGTGGAATCATAATTTGAATGTGTACCCTCACGTGTGGACAATCTTAATTCCCCTTAATCTTTTATATAGCGTATTTTCGAGACTGTAAGGCTCACGTAAAAGCAAACAAACAACAGTATACGCCTTATAATCCGGAGCGCCTTATATACAGTATATGGATCGTTTGACTGTTGTAGCTTCTATTCTTTGTGCCTTTAATCCGGTGCACTTTATATATGAAAACAGTTCTGAAATAGGCCATGAAAATATGGTAACTCCCTGTATAGGTTTGTATTGCAATGTCCATATGATGCCATTTGTAATGGCATGATGCCATGCCATTACTGCCTCCTATATAAATACACTCAATTGCCTTCAGCCTAAATCAAGACAGCGAATGCAATTGGTTTCTATTAATTTATAAATGCGTTTACTTTAGTTGCCCCTCCCCTTGCCTGATGCAGTACCCAACCAAGTCTAACTCATCATATCCATCTACAATACCCGTACCTTAAAATACCCCAAATCTCCAGTGTGTTTGGACGGAGGTCTTTCTTTTACAAAGCCCCCATTTGACTGGAACAATTTCCCATCTCATCATTCAGTAACTTCAGGACTTCCTTATATTCACATCTAGACTCTGACAAGCAACAACAACAATAACAACAACAACACTGTATTTGAACTTGTCTTACCTTCCTTGAGCATCCCCACTTTGAGACATTTCATGAAGCGACACGCTTGACAGGACTTGCGTCTCCGTTTCGTGATCTCGCACTCGTTTGTGGCAGGACAGCTGTATTCTATGTTGCCTGGGAAGGAGAAACAGAACACACTCGTGTCATGCTGACCTATATATTAGCAAAAGGACAACGTCAACGATGTACTGGCAAAAACATATATATAAAGGTTCTCTTTGTCCACGTTTGGGAATGATTGAAAATAAGAACAATTAAAGATTTTGCCCAATAACACATATAGCGTGGACCTTGGGGTGCTGCCACTGATGTAATAAACATCAGTGTGTGTGTGTGTGTACTCTCTGCTGTGTTCAGCAGGGCTGTAATAAATCATGTTATGCCAGACCCGGGCCACGGGCACCTGTTAATCATATCCTACGGGGCCGGGGCCGAGGTGTCCTCCAGCGACAAGGTAACTTCCAGACGCCGGCGCTAGGGGAGGGCCGAGCTATAAGGTTGGAGGAAAACGGAAAGGGTTTGGGGAGCAAGGAAAGGTATGCTATACGGTGCTGCGGTCCTCCAAGGACCCCCTTTCGCTGCTAGACGCCACCGTTGGCCCCCGCGCCAAATTGGCCTCATTAATTCTGCGCGTGTCCCCTCCGGGCCCCGGGCGGGCGGCGGGCCGTGTCCCCCCTCCCTACACACACACACACACACACCACCCTGCGCGCACTCCGAGGAGGCCTGCTGCTGCTGCCACCACTGACTCAATAGCAGGCTAGAGAACCGGACACACGGCAGCAGCCCCCTCCTCCTCCTCCCCTCGGCCACTTTACATAATACTACCGGCAGACCCCAAGCCTGTTGTTACCACTGTAGCCATTGTTGACTATTTACATAGTGTACACACACAGGCGAGCGGCGGGCCTTATGCATTATTCAGTGGGAGCACTTCAGCGTCTGATTCCAGGACATTCCGCCAATGAAAGAGAGTTTCATTTGCTGCACAATAAAAGGGGCTGGTTCGACTCCCTGCTCTGGCATTATAGCAAACAGAAAGGGGCAGGCCGCGGGAGTCAATCCCTCCGCTTTTGTCTGATTCCCTACATTTTACTGTATCCGAGGCTTTTTCAATAAAGGGGTTTCAAGTGTAATGGTCTCCGTAGCGTGCGGTTATTATGCGGTAGGCATTTGAATGGTTCCGTTTTGTATGGCTTTTTTGACATTGGTACTTCTCTCCCCAAATGGAGCCATTAAGCTTGTTTTCTTTTATTTCCTCGTCAATGCCGAACTTTCGTACAAATGGACTTTCATAGAAGCGATGGCGGGTAATGTAGCATTTTCATTAAATCATCTGAATCACGTGTGACGGAAGGGTTTCCTGCACTGCATAATATAGCCAATGACATACAGACATGTGGACGTGTCAATCAGTGTTGCCATTCAGTTCCGGTTCTAGGGACTGTATGTAGTGGCCCTATGCAGGATTAGTTTATGTGCCTACCCCATGCACTGCCAGGCCAGAAATAAAATTACAAAATATATATATATATACAGTATATGAAAGTGGCACTTTGGGATTAGAATTAAGAGACTTGGGGCTCCATCGCCGCTAAAACCCTTATTCCTGAACTTGTATACCATGTTATACTCAATGTGTCAATGTACTGTAGCTCGGCCGTGAGTAGACCATTTGGAATTGTAACAACAGAATATTCTCCCTGTGATGTGGCCCCCTTAGTGGTTGTGGGCCTATGCGACCGCTTAGATTGCTTATGCCTAGAACCGGCCCTGCTGCCCTTTGTAGTCAGAGCACATTATGACAAAAATGTACACATTAGTCATGTAATACCTACACAGTAAAATCCCCCATGTGTACATTTCACTCAGAGTGCATACACACACGGGTCCATTTAGTTAAATTTGTACACTATGCGAGTTAAATTAACACTGACAAACAACACATCCAGTATAAAGCTGTAGCTGCTAGAGCTGCTATCCCTAAGCATGGACATTGGGATTCCATACCATTCTGCGCACGCTGCCCTCTCCATGCTGACCCCACCATCGCACCCCGCTTTTCTACATTCTCATACAAAAGGGGCTGTCTAATATTCCGCTAGCGTTCCTGCCCAGCAGCCCCTCCGCAGCCAACCCCCACCCCCACCCCTCCCGTCGACAACTTATGCAATTATGTTAACATTATTGGACAGATCAAGTGGAGGAGTCCCAAGATGTTCCAAATAATTAGAAATTCCTCCTTATATCTGGGCTAGAAATCATTATGCTAATTATCCCCCCCACCCGTTTCTTTGGGACTGGGGGGCGTAAATAACACTGTGGATATAAGCGTGAGTTTTCTATGAAAGCTTGCCCGGGAAGTTATCAAATCTATAAGGCTCACAATGCATCACAGCACAACACATCATGAGCTTGTGGATTGTAGGCTCCGTGTTTCCTGTCGCATGACAAACCCAAACATCAAAGTGTTATGTAGTCACACTCAACTCACAATACAATACTTATCATGATACAAGGTTCAAGATATTTCCGTCATATTTTTTTTATGATATATCCTACCCCCAAGCTTTTTTCACTTTTTATTTAACACTCCTGACGCTGCAGTGTTGGTCATATGAGGTACTGCACAGGATATACATGCATTGAAGACCTTTAGAGTGTTTTTCCAGACTTTTGCATCAATCGGTAGAATTTTGCCCCGTAGACAATTTTTGTTTTGAATGGATCAGAATGGAGGGGAGGAGGACATTATGGAATATGACAAGAACGATAGCAGTCTGCCTAGGAACTAGGACGTTCTGATGGTAAGTCGGGGCCACTGGTCGCTTGTTTATGTACACAACTATTAGATGCCCATATACGTGGCCCTGCTAGCACCGCACCTATGTGGTTTTAGCAATAGCATTTGAAAAGTAGCATTATTTTTTTGTTTTTGCAGACACACACTCTAAACTGCAGGCTTCTACTACTGAAAGTGACTGCATGGAGACTCATTTATCTCCAAAAGCACTTTTGATGGCATATCACGATATCTTTACTCATTAAATCGATATCATCAGGAATTATTATCGTTATATTGTGATATACGATATAATGCTGCATATCTACAAAGTACAAACAGCGCTGGAAAACAAACGGTCGGTCTCTCCTCTTCCTCTGTTGTCATAGCAGGAACAGACCATAATAATCCTCTCCGTTTGCCATCTGTTGTGGGAGGAGAGGCAATCAGTGCCAGGCAGCACGTGCTGGAATCAATTCATCTAACTGAAGGTGTTTCTTTTTTCTCCTCCCTACTCTCTCTCTCTCTCTCTACACGATCTTTATTGTACCACGTCGACTCGTTATTGATTCAGCAATTTTTAGACGTACGTACACGTAAAACGAGCAAATTTGATTGTCATTCAAAGGAAGCGAACCGTTGGGTGGGGGGGCAGTTTTATCCTATTGTCGCCGCTGTCTCCAGAGATTCATCTCATATTATCGTGGAAAAAAAGCCGATAGATTGTTGGCAGGTGTGTGTGCTGTGCTGCCAGTTTCCCTGCCAGACCAACAGTGCTGCGTTGACCCCCGGATGTCCCTCGGGACCCTCCTGTTTACAGGGGTGTTTTCTCTCTCTCTCTCTCTCTCTCTGCCTCTCTCTCTCTCTCTCTCTCTCTCTCTCTCTGCTCTCTCTCTCTCTCTTCTCTCTCTCTTCCTCTCTCTCTCCCAGGACACGTACACACCGTACACACCTGGTGGGCAGGATTAACCACTTAAACCCTATACTTAGTTTACCGGAGTCCCACAGGGCTCTACACTAGTTCCTCCCCCACCCATTCCCCTCCTCTACACCACTGTATCTCAGTGGGTCAGGACACGTTTGTGGGTCATTTTTGGTCTGCATACTGTACTGTATATCAAGTACAAATCCTATTAAATTGTTCATGTTGTTCCTAAATGTTTAAAAAAAACATTAGAAATTCATAAACTAAGAAATTCTAATAATGGAAATGAAAAAAAGAAGGAAAAAAATGAAAATGGAAGCACACAGCGTGTTTCTTTTTTATTCCCTAGTTCTGGACAAACATCTTATCTTCTGGGTCTATTTGAGATCATAAAGACAAAAAATAAAAGTAAAAGAAAATGAATGTGACAAAACCTTTTAAAAGAATCCCTGGCTAATAAGACAAATATGGCCTAAAACATTATACTAGCACTCTGTAACTAAAATAAACATCTTAATTATGTCATTTCTTAAATAAACAGCGGATCTTTAATGAGTCAATCAGGCCTGCTCCTGTCCCAGGCTGTTAATGTCATGAATGTTTTTTATTATCATATACATTGCATATACTGTAGATCACAGGCCTGGACCACTCATGGACACATGACATCATCAACATGTGACAGGAGCAGTTCCCATTGAGATTTTCTGTTCATGAAAGAAATAAGATAATGAAGGTGTTTTGTATCTTTACAGTTTAGTTATAGAAGTTGTTTCAGTGTTTTAAGGCATTGTCCTCTCAGCCAGGGATCCTGTTAACTACCCTCTCACAAGAGCTTGTGGATGGTCTGTATTCACAGAATGACCGTCCTCAGAAGAGGGACACGAGAGCTCATGCGTTGAAAACACCCCCGCGAGATAAACAAAGACACAAATATTCGCGCTAAGTGCCGCTCACCGTCCACCTGCCCCTTCCAAGCCCTCCGTGTGTCTGATCTGGTGTCAGGAGGGGCTTCGCCAAAGCTCAACGCAGCCCAGCGGGGGTTGGGGGACGGGGAAGGATTATCCAGTTTTTTCCATCTCCGGCGCATTCACCAATATATTTCAAAGCCGTTAATGTGCGCAGATATTAGTAACGAAGCATGCTCGCGGAATGCCATGAAACAGGCGGCCGGCGCTACTCAAAAAAAATGTGATCCGTGCCCGCGAGGTGAGGTTAACACGACTATTTATTAATGTGCGCTCAGTGGAGCGTTTGAAGGGTAACCCCCTGAACCAGAGCGCCATGCCGAGGGTTTATCTGCCGTTACCGGGGGTTATGGTATGGTTACGAATAACATCACGGAACAGGAAAGGAGAAGAAAAAGATTTCCCCTCTTTCATCTCTCGATACGTATCCGTCTCAATTTATTTTATGGCTTTTCAGGACCCGTGCCAGGGCACAGAGGGGGGACGGTCAGGTCTTGTAAGTAAATTACAGTAAAATGGCAGGTATTTCTCATCAAAAATCTAAACTGACTTTTACAGGCTTACTGTCAAGGTCTATTACTTCATATAAAAAAAAAGAGGGCCACCGAGTTCGGTTGGTTTCCAGGCAATTTTTACACTTGGGTTCAAAATGGGCGGAAAATACGGTTCAATAAGAGATTTATGGTTTTGATTGGTGGGGAACGCACAGCGCAGGGATGTGGGCTCGATTAGGGGGCTATGAGAACAGAAGTATTTGTGCGATGGATGGGGATCTAGGTTGACGTTAATTTGAGCTAGGTCTTGACTAATGTAACTATCTCCATGTATGGGGTTCAAGGGGCCTTTCGCTGGATGAATAGGTGACACAAGATGGATTTGCCATCCACTTTTTGTTGAAAAGCGAGGGGCATCTAGGTCCCCTTAACAAAGCAAAGGAAGTAATGAAGACATACCTCGGTCATACGGGGAGAAAAGAAATGATATAGTACCGTTATATACGGTACTGTACAGTATGTTCAGGCAGAAAATCGAGTTTAAAAAATATAGTCTGAACCGCTCTGACCCTGGCATTCCTATTTTTTTTTTTTGCCATGTCAGTATAAGGCGATTTTTTTCCAAAACAATAGCTCATCAAAAATACAATGTGTAACATTTGTTGAGCTTAAGGCGATTCTGGTTAGTCATCCAGTGCAATGGAGACAGACAGGGGATCACGTGTGCCACAGAACGTATGAGTCATAGCACTGCAGTCAGGACTGTGTTTAAATGACATGTGCAATATTTACAGTAAAATGCTATTACTAGTCCAGTTGCTTTTACAACTGACCAATACCTCTCTACATAGTAATAAAATATAACTAGAACGGTAGCATAATCCTTAAGAAACCTTGTATCTCTATAATCTTTTTTTCCGTACTGTAAATGGATGCTCTGTTTAATAGTTAATCACAATGACATGAGAGCAGGATCAAACATTGTAGGTGCAACACGTTGTGAGCTTGTTTTTTGCGTTGTTTTTGTTATTTCCGAATGTTTTTGGACCATTTTCAACTATTGTGATAATTTATGGTAAATAATTGAAGAGAGTTGCCAGGTTGAGTTTGAATTTTTGAGGGTGAATATACTGTATAATGATTAGTCTATCCATACAGTAGCATCATTTGGAATACAAGTTTTGTCCATTTCCACTTTATTCATACAAGACATGTTGAGTAAAAATATTGAATTTACTTCTTAGAAGTTGTCCTATTCCATGTAAATACTATATCCAACAATAACAATAGTGAGAGCACACACTGCAGAATCTTGACCGGGTCCACTTATGCACCACGAGGGTTAAATTAACACTGAGCGTTGGCTTTTGAGCGGTGGCATGTCTCTCCTACGCGCAGCTATGTGCGTCTGTATGTCTGTATGTTCCTATGTCCCGAGTACAGAAATGCATGCCCGAGCACGGCTTACCATTTATTTATTTGCCTTACACCACAGGGGTCGAACATTCCATTAAGAAGTCGACGACGTGCTTGACTCTAACGCCACCGCCGCTCGCTTCACGTCGTTTTGCTTTTTTTTTTTTTTTTTTTTCAGTACAGTCAGTCCATACTAGACACCGCTATCAGAACGCGCCGCTTGCCCTCAGCCACGATATATCTAAAAAAAAACACAACGTGATAAAAGCGGGCTGCGAAAAAGACAGCTCCTTTGTTTTGTTCTCATTAGGAGGAGGCCGTCTCGCACTCCACCCTTGACTGCCTCGTTATTCCTCTAATTAATCAGTTCTCATCAACGGCACCCTCTCATTCGTTCAAGGGCTCCTTCCACCGCCACCGCCGCCAAGAGCCTGGTGGCTTCTATTTACTGCCGCCGGCCTCCTCCTCGCAGCCAGGCCAACGCGTGTGTTTCTTTTATCATTTCGGAAGGCTTTCGCCTCCCCCCCTCCAAAAAAAAGAGTCCTCATGTCCTCCTGTCTCCTCCTCTGTCTGATTATTATGCCATTAAGCCTCTCTCTCTCCTCCACTCCTCCTGAAAGAGCAGCCCGGGTCCCTCTCCAATCTAAAAAAGAAGTCCTGTTTTTTTTTTCTTTTTTTTCTCCTCCTTTCCCTGAAATTACCCGGCGACGCGTGCCTGAGTTTCTAATTGGCGTGGCCCGTTCCCCGGAGACCAGCCCCCTCCCCCCTCCCCTTCCTCCTAATGAAAAGCCTCGGCCTTAATTACACTTTCCAAAACGCTGATTGTTATTGACAAAACTCCTGTGGCTCGGACAAACGACGGCAGATTAGCTCCATTACAGGCGGGCCTCCAAGAGGAGAAAGAGAGGGATTTCGAATCGACAATGCAAAGCGAGGGGTGGAAAGAAAAGAGAGGAGGGGGAAAAAAGGGAAAAGCACTTTCAGTTTTTCCCCCCTCCCTCCCCCCCTCTCTCTCTCTCTTTTCTCTGTTTTCTTTCATGTACCTCCCTCTTAATTGTTTGGGCCATTGCTCCACTTAAGACGCCCCCCCCCCCATGCCACCCACCCCCTCTTTCCTCCTTTCTACTCCATTGTGTTGCCGTCAGTGTTGTGTGTGTGTGTTGTGTGTGTGTGTGTGTGTGTGTGTTTTCTTTTTTTTTAAGGGGAACTCCACCCATTTTCAACATTCTAATATGTCATTGGTATACCCTATAGAGGTGTTGGATGGACACGAGGAAAAAGTTCCCCCCATTCTGTTCCCAAGAAATGGAGGTCTGAAGAAAACCACTAACATGGTGAAACATCTTGATGACAAAGATGTATTTTCACTATGTCAATGGATTTCTTTAGACGCTTATATTTTTCTGAGAGCGTAAAAATGCAACCAAATGAACCCTAACGGTTCATTTGGTTCCATTGTACGCTCTCAGAAAAACATGTTGAAAATGGGTGGAATTCCCCTTTAACAGGAGGCCAACCCCCCCCCCCCCCCCCCCCCCCCCCCCCCCCCCCCCAGTTATGTTACTTGAGAGAGAAAATATTCATCTTTTGTCAATAGACACGATTGCTGATGGCAGCACACGGGGTAAACAAGGAGGATTTGGCTTAATGCTTTTGTTTGCCTGCAAACAGTACATAGACTGTCTAAACCTGATAGGGCTGCAGGGTCCAAAATCAACACCTATACAGGATGGGAGGCTGGCCCTGCGTCCGCACGTTAACGCACACACACGCTGACATGCTGCTCTCTCTGTGTCCATTTGACTCTGGGACTGTCCAGAGCAGGGGTGTCAAACTCAGATACAGAGTGGGCCAAAATTTAAAACGGAACAAAGTAACCTTTTATAGGGGAATTCCACCAATTTTCAAAATTTTCCTGAAAGGGTACAAATGTGAGCCAAATGGACCCGCTAGGGTCAATGTCATCAGATGTATTTCACCATGTTAATGATTTTTTCAGACCTCCATTTTTAGGAAATACAGAATTGGGGGAACTTTTTTTTTTATCATGTCCACACAACATCTCTAAGGTATATTAATGACATATTAAAATGTTGAAAATGGGTGGAGTTTCCCTTTAATTTGATAATGTCTCAAGGGCCAAATGAAATTACACGGCGTTCCAAATTTGGCCCGCGGGCCAGAGTTTGACACCCTTGGTCCAGAGTGATGCAGCCAAACGGACCCAGATAGGTCCATTTGGCTGCGTCTGTATAGTGTGGACTCCCATGAGTCTCTGGTTGCAATTAGACATACTGTACAAATCTCTCAAATGACAAATTGAACAATGAGGATTGTTGCTGCGCAGGAGTGCAATTTTACCAGAAAATCTATTGAATGTACATTACTTGACATTGTACATTTTGCGAGTGCTGACTGACACACATTTGAGATAAAAAAAAAAAAAAAAACAGGGGGAAACATCGGTGTCATTTTACATTTTTCTTTTTTTTTTTTTTGCACCGACTATTCAAAATAGCAGATATACAAGCTCATGGCGCGCCCACTTTCTGCAAGCTTGCATGTACAGTAGGACCTGCTATTTTAGACTATTAAGAAAAGGGGTCTGAAAGAAAAAACATTAACATGGTGAAATACATCTTGGTGATGTCATCAGATGTATTTCACCATGTTAATGATTTTTTTCAGACCTCCATTTTTAGGAAATACAGAATTGGGGGAACTTTTTTTATCATTGTCCACACAACATAAAATGTTGAAAATGGGTGGCGTTCCCTTTTAATGGATAAAAAACGAATGCAAAACGGGTGCATGTTCTTTTCTTTCTTTTTTTCCCCCCAAACCGTCTACATTCACAGAGGCATCCTGACACCTCTCTTCTAGTCTTCCAGCGCTAAGCAGATGAGGCTCACACCCCGCGCACGTGCGCATGTGTGTGCGTGCGTGTGTGTGTATGTGTGTGTGTGTGTGTGTGAAGTGATTTTTTTCCTCTCCCTAGCTCAATAATATCTCTGTCTCCCTGATTAATGTGGGACAGAGCACGGCGCGTCGCAGTGGGGGGGCCTTTCATTGCTTCTCTAATGGGGAGCCGTGATGCATCATGCCATGCAGATACCTTCCCCAGGCACACACACACACAGTATACGTGCATGCACGCACACACACCCACGCGCACACTATAGCAGCATGTACAATAAGTAAAACGCAGACATATATATATATATATATATATATACGTATATAACTTCAGTCCCCGATATTTTCCTAATTGCAAGTCTCGGTTGTAACTCAACTAAGAGATTTGATTCATATGAAACCATAACATTTCTCTTGCGAGGACCAGGATCAATTGTCCTTACACAATCGGCACAGCAAATTAATTCGGTCCTCACCAGTGGCATAATACAAATTCAAACACACACACGCACACACACACTCGTGCGCGCAGCACAAGACAGGAATAATAAAGCACACATCCCAAGCCCCCCTAAGGCATGTGGGCAAACAACCCCTCACACACACACACACACACACACACACACACACACACACACACACACACACACACACACACACACACACACACACACACACACACACACACACACACACACACACACACTACCCCAACTTGACTCCTGATGATGATGTCATGGCCCTTGTATCTACCCCACCCCCAAACCCTCCCACCCCCAGGCCGACCCTGGCTGATGATGACATAATTGACCTATAGCAAAGCCCCTCCCAACACTGCTATGATCCAATCACAGCTAAGTACAACACGTGATGGACAAACCTTTCCACCAATCATTTTCCTATATGATATGTTTATCTTTTTTTTTTTCTTTTTTTTTTTAAGAAATACCATGCACATATTTATCCAGTGCAGTTGGAATGTCTTGTTAATGGATTTGGAAGAGTTTTTAAAGGTCTGGTTCCAAAAATGAACCAGTATTTATTGCGTAGAATCTATGATATTTACATTCGATTGAATGAGCCTGGCAGTAACGTGGAAGATGGCAGCCGGGTGTTTGCTAATTGTCAACAGTGTTGAATGTGGCAAAAATATCCCTCTTGTGTATACAGTAGTACGGAGGCTATGGACGAATATGTCTATCATATAATGTATATGATAGACATAATATCCATGATTAATGGTGTGCGATTTATTATTGGGCAAAAGGCACACCGTGCGCTATCCTGATTGTCATTTAATGTGAAAAAATAAAATAAAAACAACGGAACCCTTACTGTTTCCGTTTTCTGAAAGGAGCACTCCAGACTTGTACGTGTGTGTCTTGTTAGTATTTTCGGGAAAGAGGGGAATTCGGGGGAGAGGGGGACAAACCGAAACGACTCTCCTCTTTAACATTCTTTGTCTCGGAGGGAGGCGCGGTACAAACAAAAGCCTGCCTGGTACAGTAATACGAAGAAGTGTCTCTTAGCCTCGTGAATCACTTGCGCCAGGGAGGGTGACGGAGTGTGTTTTGCACGAGAGACGCGCCCGCCGCCTGCCTCGGAGAGTGTTTTTGTGTCTGGCGGTGCGGTTAACGGTAGAGGGGGGTGTGGTGGGGTTGTTGTTTGGGTTGTCTGTGGGGTGGATCAGGGGCCGATGTAACATTTCCCAATTGGGGGGGCAGGAGAAAATGGTATGGGGGTGGATGATGAAGTCGCACCCATACCATTTTTGGTTACAGGACTTAGGCAAGTATAAGCATCAATAATAACATCAGTTGTTGTTGAAGTTGCAACAGACGCGCAGCATGCATAAAGCTAAAGGTCTGACTCAGAGAGTTTTCTGTTTTCAATGATGAAATGGTGTTGGTTTATTGGTGCCACAACTGTAGCACTTTAATTTGAAATATCTTCGGTTGTTTAGCATTCCATCATGTTACTGGGGCAGTCAGGGCATTTAGGGGAGAATGGCCCCCATGCCCATGGCTAGATCCGCCCCTGGGGTGGATGGATTCTCTCCCCACCGTACCGAGTGTGTAGACAGGTGTATGCGGTAGGTTGGGTGGCAGGAGGGGAGGGGAGGAGTGGAGTGGTGTGAGTGGAAGAGGTAGGGATAGTGTGGGGGGGAGGATACCTTGTATTGTCCTTTTAAAAAAGGCTTTGCAGGCCTCGCACGAAGCCACGCCATAGTGATACCCCGAGGCTATATCTCCACAGACCAGGCACAGCCTCTTGGGGATGGAGTTCAACATGTACTCGCACTTAATGGGTGAGTCCTCCATGAGGCCGTTCCCCGAGCAGTCGTCGTAGCGCTTGCGGCACGCCGCGCCGCCCACGAGTCCGCCGCCGCCGCCCGGCGTGAACATGGGCGGCGAGTCCAGGCCGTTGGAGTGGCTGTTCATGGCGCTCACATAGCCGCCGCTGGCGTCCGAGTTGCCGCTGGGGCTGTGGTGGCTGACCGTGTCGATGACCGAGGAGGGGCTGGACGGCTCCGTCTTGATGTACGACCCGCAGCTGGAGGGCAGGTGCCGGTCATCAGCGGCCATTCTATTCAGCAGCCTGGTGGTGGCGGACCCAGGAGGGAGGGGTGGGGGGGGTGAAAGAGAGAGAAGGAGAAGGGATGGTTAGCAGACTTCTGTACGTTGATTTAACCCAGTTAAGACCCAAGGCTGATTCTGAGCAAGGAAAGTTCACTCCAAGCTCGATGCAACACGTTCTGAGCTAGGATATCGGTTACACGTATATTCAAAACCTCATCTCATGTAATACAGTATAAAT
Source organism: Benthosema pterotum (assembly GCA_039105355.1). Classification (NCBI taxonomy): domain Eukaryota; kingdom Metazoa; phylum Chordata; class Actinopteri; order Myctophiformes; family Myctophidae; genus Benthosema; species Benthosema pterotum. The sequence goes on along the minus strand of CM076980.1, from coordinate 35,158,905 downwards.
GAACAGAACAGACCTTGCAGTAAGCCCCGCCCCCTCTCCACAGTGTCCAACCACAGATTGGACACTTTACAACCAGGCTCATTCATTCCAATGTAAATATAATGGATGTTACACATTAAATACTGGCTCATTCTTTGGAACCAGATCTTCAAAATCTACAAAACCGCCAGCAAGGCCAGCAGTGGAAGTATGTGTGTGACTTTTTTTTTTTTTTTTTTAACAATGTTTTATCATCTAGGAAAACTATTGGTGAGAGGTTTGTCACATGTTATGCTTAGCTGTGATTGAACCATAGCAGTTTGGGAGGGGCTTATTGACATTCTATTGACATCCCGTAGATAAAAGAGTAATAGAGCCAAAAGTCTGTTCATAGGACACAGGGGGGATGTAACATTTCCTAATTGGAGGGGCAGGTGAAAATGGTATGGGGATGGCTTCATCACACCCATACCATTTTCTGTTACAGGACTTTTACTAGGCAAGTAAGCATCAATAATAACATCAATTGTTGTTGAAGTTGCAACAGACACACAGCATGCATAAAGCTAAAGGTCTGACTCAGAGAGTTTTCTGTTTTCAATGATGAAATGCTGTTGGTTTAGTGGTGTGACAAGTTACTGTAGTTAGTTAGTAGCAGTAGTAGTGTTTCAAATCATTTCAAATATAAGCACTTTATTTGAAATATCTTGGGTTGTTTTGCATGCCATCGTGTTTGATGGGGCAGTCTGGGCATTTAGGGGGGAAATGCCCCCCCATGCCCATGCCTAGATCCGCCCCTGATAGGACAATAATAATAATAATACCTCTCCAATGACATGAGAGAGCGGTGCAGTCTCTACTGAACTGGAGGCACATGAAGCGCCGCAGAGAGAGGCGCTAGCCGTAGCAGACTACAGGCTGACGGATACGTTGTTATTGCATCATCACTATCGTGATTATTTTGAGATCGGTTTGATAGCAGTATGGCTTTTTATGGTCAGTATGATATCATGCATCACTAATTTTAGGTCTTAAGCATTGATACGATCTTGTGGCTAAACAAAACTACATTGGAATATAGATCATATTTTCCCATAACAATATGTCACTTGCTTGACATATGTTCAAGGAATATATTTTTTGAATCATAGTTTGTTCTCAAATATATTAAAATATAGCATTTTATTTTAAATTTGTGAAATGTAGGGTTATGTACAGGTATTTCTATCCAAATCAACTAAAATCTTAAAAACAGTGTGTTGTCAGTCCTTCCTCACAGTTAAGGTCCTTGCAGATGACCAGGCCGAAAACAAACAAACAAACAAACAATGCTACAAATCCGACAAACGCAGCAAGGGGGACCTTTACACTCCAGCCCATTACACTCCAGCCCTTTACACACAGGGGGAACCTTTACACTCTGGCCCTTCACACAGGGGGAACCTTTACACTCCGGCCCTTCACACACAGGGGGAACCTTTACACACAGGGGGAACCTTTACACACAGGGGGAACCTTTACACACAGGGGGAACCTTTACACTCTGGCCCTTTACACACAGGGGGAACCTTTACACTCCGGCCCTTTACACACAGGGGGAACCTTTACACTCTGGCCCTTTACACACAGGGGGAACCTTTACACTCCGGCCCTTTACACACAGGGGGAACCTTTACACTCCGGCCCTTTACACACAGGGGGAACCTTTACACTCCGGCCCTTTACACACAGGGGGAACCTTTACACTCCGGCCCTTTACACACAGGGGGAACCTTTACACACAGGGGGAACCTTTACACTCTGGCCCTTTACACACAGGGGGAACCTTTACACACAGGGGGACCTTTACACACAGGGGGAACCTTTACACACAGGGGGACCTTTACACACAGGGGGAACCTTTACACTCCGGACCTTTACACACAGGGGGAACCTTTACACTCTGGCCCTTTACACACAGGGGGAACCTTTACACTCTGGCCCTTTACACACAGGGAGGAACTTTACACACAGGGGGAACCTTTACACTCCGGCCCTTTACACACAGGGGGACATTTACACTCCGGCCCCGCGCGCGTCGGACACATCTACTGGCATACTGTGATGCTGCTTGTGTTTCCTTCCCTCGTCTCCTCTCTCCTCTTCCCCCCAACAGCGTACGCTATGTCTCCTAGACCTGCATGTGTCCTAACCTCCTATATGAACCACTGAACCAACCAGAAGGATCCTTAGCACCTCATTAGCCACACCGCACAGTACAGCAGCTGCACACGCACGCACGCACGCACGCACGCACACACACACACACACACACACACACACACACACACACACACACAGATAACCTGTAGGTAGGTGGGTAAACAGATGGATAGATTTGGTAGGATGGATGGATGAACCTTTTTCATACCAGGGCCCACAATTTGTTCAGAAATTGAGCCACGGACCACCATATGGTGGTCTGTGGTTTACGCTCTCAAAGAGGTTGGTGGTTGGTTTACGCTTGGTTTACGCTTTCAAAGAGTTACATATGGTTAACCAACTTTCCATCATTTAGCCTGCATGGGGACCACGTGGAATCCTCTCAGGGACCACTGGTGGTCCCCTCAGGGACCACCTGTTGAAAACCCCTGCTATATAGGCCAATCCTAGGTTTTGCCCTGGGTGCAGTCATAGCTGAGGTGTCACATTAAACATTGACACCTCAGCAGCATTGACCTACAGGCCAAGCCTGAACGCGTCTAGGTTTGGTAGGTAGAACGTCAGGCATGGAGAGACAGACAGACAGACAGAGAGTGAAAGAGAGAGAGAGTAAGAGATAGAGAGCATACTAGAGTTCTCAATGGGCCTGAAAATTGAGGCCCGGCTCTAACTGGGCCCTAACTGATCATGCCCAAAGCCCGGCCCGAATAAGTAGCATAGTTTTTAGGCCCGACCCAGCCCTACAATGACGGGTCGGGCCTGGTCGGGTTTGGGTAGAATTTCAGCACTCTACACTGAATAAAAGTGAAAATACCAATCAGCACCATCTTCATAAGACAGACAGAACAGAATTATTATTTTTATCATAATAAAATAATTCAATATATATTGTTTTTTTCATGGAGCCCTAGGCCCGGCCGATCCGGCCCTAATGATCTACATACATTTTAGGCCCGAGCCCGACCCTAAAATGTTGGGTCGGGTCGGGCCTGGTCGGGTTCGGGCAGAGTTTGAGAGCTCTAGACCATACACAGGCAACCTTTTTGACATGGAGTGCCATGATTTTTTTCCTTGACACTCCGAGTGCCACAGTAAAAAATAACAATACATTTCCATAGTCAATAAATAGCGCGTTTTCAACGTTTTCACATATTCTAATGGCCATTCTGCAGTTATACGTCATGCTTAGGCCATATTTTATTTCTTATCAGAACAGGCAGACTGATAGATATTTTTCTTTCACATTGGACTGATTAATCAGACTCATGGTGACCGAAACTGTTAATTTGAAGGACAGAAGTAGCCTATTACAATGTGAGGGTGAAGTGGGACAGTTAATTGGGGGTAGCAACATATTACTTAAGTTGGTATTAAAATCCCTCATTCCATATTTGTCCATACATATTCCTAATAGTGCCCATCATTTTGTTATTTATTCATGTTGGTCCTTATGTTTTAAGCCTGTTAAAATAACAAGAAACATATCATGAAAAGGGATAGTGAGAGAATTACAACAGAAAGCCAATCATAGGGGCTATTAGGAAATTGACCACGGTAGTCTCAATTTGTGGGATGACTTAAAAGTCTTTGAAATGAGGGACTGTCCCAAGCAAAGAATGACATACTGTATGGTCACCCTGGGACTGTCCCACAGAAACGGGGACATCTGGTCACCCTTCAAACAAAGCGGGCCGTTTTCATCGCGACACACACACACACACACACACACACACACACACACACACACACACACACACACACACACACACACACACACACACACACACACACACAGAGTAGCCTCTGCGTTTGAAATACACAAGGATAGTTAGCCTGTTAGCTAACAGAACTAACAGAATACAGAGGCTGCAAGCTTTATGCTAACAATATTCGACCATACTAACGGGGCTCTGCAGGGCAGACAGACGGCATGTATTACCGCTGCTGTGACCAGCAACCGAACCAGCCAGCAGCAACGCCAGTAGATTAGAAGAGAAGGATAACTACTGTTTCTGGAGGAGAACAACTTGGACAGGGCTCCGCGTGCACAGAGGCAACTGCAGACTCAAGTCACTTGTGATTGCATGGCCAGAATGCAGAGCGCAGCGCAGAAGTGACTCGCTCCGGTTGATATTGATTAAATTAATAAATTAATGAATAATCGCCGCCGTTGCGTTTGCTAATGGCATGATTTCAATTTCGTTTTGAAGACTTAGTGCAAATACTGCAGTATAATCTTTATTTTACAATGTGCATATTCTTGAGGAATGCAGTTATTTTATTACTGAGGAGAAAAAAAAACTTCTCCCAGAATCTGGCCGCGTGCCAGCCGATACCACCCGGCGTGCCATCGTTGGCACGCGTGCCTAGGGTTGCCGACCCCTGCTCTAGACCATACACACACTCGCAAATTTCAACACAGAAGCATCTCCATAGTTAAAAACGGATGCATGGTGGTCCTTTCTCTTGTCTCCTTAAGTCAGCAGTCAGGCAAAAGGAAACATGACGGCGGGATATTGACTTCCTCCACCGTCTGCCTAATAACTGTATTTTCGGAGGAGCACATATACAGTACTGTATATAATCTGATGTTGTGCCTTGTCGCAGAGTAAAGTGGTGCCGCTTTTTGTGGGCCCCGGGCGGGGACAGAAAATGCACTCCTAAACCCCCACCACCCCCCACCACACAGCCCCCTATACCACTCTGCTGGTAAGTGGACCCTTGCGGGTCCATTTGGTGTCATTTTTACGCTCTCAAGAGTTAATATATTCATCATGTGAATTAGCCCCAAGTCTACACAACTAGAGAATGTATATATATTCGCTTCCAGGCAAGCATCTAGCGCATTCTAGTGCATTTTAGAAGTGCCACTAGTGCATTTTGGATTTTGGCAGTTGGCAACACTGTTCTGCTCAGCAAACACAGTGAATGGAAGAGGTTTGGAAGTGATGGAAGAGATGGATAACTCAATGTATTGAGGACGCCGTGTAGACACAGCGACTTGTCAGGGTCAAGGCGAGGTCACGCGCCGCCATACGTACACACACAGACACACACACACACGCACACGCACGCGTTGCTGATTTAGGTACCTGCTCCTGGGGGGGGTGAAAGGTCAACCGGCACCGCCTACATTAACAAAATTGAGCCTTGCATGGCTTATGCAAATCCAAGACACGGGGGCTCCTAGTGAGTGGCAGCTAGACAGGCCAAGTTCTGCCTTAGCATATTAGTGCCATTAGCATATTGCCAACTAATGGTAATGTTTACATACTTGACATGTCAGTTTACCGTCAGCACGCGCGGGACGAGCGTTCCCCTATGGCAGCGTCTCTGCCTTGGCCGCAGTGGACAGATGTCTGTCTTAAAGAGTGCCGGCGAGGAGAGGAGAGGGTCCTCGTCCATATCCCCTATCGGCCCCCACAGGCCGGACCGCCGGTCGCGGTTCCCTCCCTCCCTCCCTCCACCTTCCCTATACCCTCCACCCGAAAAAAAAAAAAAAAACTGATTTAATTGTAAGGGTGGGTGACGGTGGGGTTCAAGCCCACGGGGTCAGCGGGGTCAGCCTTATTCCTTCACCCCGGGCTTCCTGGGGCCGCGGAGATGGGGGTCGCCGTGTCAAATTAAATCTCATTCCCGGGGTTTCCCACCACCCCCCACCCCCGCCGTCATGTATATTCATTGGAGCTCCAGGTGCCCCAACACCTCTGGAAAATTCACAAAAAGGTTAACTGCTAAAATAAATAATAAAAAATGCCCCCTGTTAAAACCGGTGACCTTGTGGAATAAGCCCTTTGGCTGCATGAGCACTTCTGGAATCCTCCTTTCTATGTATAAACCCACCCCACATGCAATATAAAACCTATATATAAAAACTTATACAAGTAGCGTTTCGCCAGAGAGTCCGCGCCACTCAATTTGCTGTATTTCTACTCTGTTGCTATGAAGACGTTTTAAACGCGTTTTGACCCGACACCAGATGTCTTCTAAATCCAAACGACCGTTTTCTGAAATATCGGTGTGTCTGTGATAGCGATGCTAACAATATCTCCTGCCGAGGATTTGGCATATTGTAAAAAAATAAAATAAAACAGAGTTTTTTTATGTGGATTTTTCTAGAAAACAAATTTCCCAATTGCGCTCCCCTCCTCCTCCGCCCTGTGCTAGTCCTTGTGGACAGAGAAACGTGGATTTTTCAACGTCATCACGCCTTTCGGAAATGGAACTCCCCCCACCCCCCACCTTGATAATGAATGCAGATTGCATCCGCGTTAAATTAATGCACGGCGCCGCGTTCATCTCCTTTATGTTCTCTCTGTTTCAGATGGATATGTGCACCTGTACGATAGGGCACCTGCACTCGGCTTATTAAAGGCTATATATTAAAAACGCAAGGGGGAGATGGCTCCATTTAGCTTTTATTTCACAAATTCAGAGTGAGCTTAACCCCCGGTTCAAAGGTCGCCTTAGGGGTGACACTTAGCATAATTGCATAAGTGTCTTAACTGTTTCCCCTCCAGCTCTCGGTGGTCATTTATAATAAATGTGCGGCGGCTGGAATCCCCCCTTAACTCATTCCGCTATGACACGTTATACTACTGCTCTGCTTATGTTTTTAACAAGCTCGCATATATTGATTAATGATACTGAAGGAATACTAACCACTTGAACTCCGCCGTATTAATCAAAGAAGTCTGATATATATTTCTATAAATATTCCTATTCTCAAATGGGACGGGACGGGATGGGGGGGCAAATTGAATCTATAAATACAATTGCAATGGGGGGAAATGAATTACGAACATTAAATAGTTTGACGGCGGCGGTGGTTACCCCCGATAAATAATTCAATATGTGGAGCAGGTGCTAATTAGCGTGGTGGCGTGCTACTGTACCACGACGGACACAGACCCCGGACAAGAGAAGGGGAAAAAGAAAAAGGTCTGCCGAACTGACAGAGACTTGACGCTACACCGGCCGAGTATAAAATCTATACTTCTATCCTCTTCCTCGAGGTATAAGAGCGTTTTCAAATTCTGCTGCCTGGCTGCCCAAAGGAGCAGCGCTCGTCAAAGATACAGTATCTCCCCCTTCTTCCCTTTCTCTCTCTCTCCCTCCCCGCCTTCCTCCTCCTTCTGTTCCCTTTGTACCGATCAAAATTCATGCTGAGTGGTGGGTTATATGGGGCCCGCAAAAGCACACTGCGCATTTTGGTTTTAATCTGATTCCGTCCCTAGCTGGCCCCGGCTATAACGTGCAGTTCTCCCAGATCCCTAATATCATTCTACCGCTTGCCGCCGTGACCGGGATTAGCTGGCCCAATGATCTGGGAGGCCAGTTCATGTTCTCTTTGCTTCTCTATTTCCGAGCGAACGGCGACGGTGGGAGGGGGGTGAGCGCTCGTCGTAACGCACGTCTCAGCACTTCCCTATTCTCCTCCTCCTCCTCCTCAGAAGCACTGCCCCGACGCTGAGATGTCCCGCGGACCCCGAGAGAAACCAGGGGATCTAATTGAGCCAATTTGTAGGGCGGGTTTTTTCTGCCGAGAGCCTCTGCTCACTTCAGCGGGACACTAAACGTCTCCCGCTGTTCTGAACGGTATAACGATTCTCCTTTTTCCTCCCCACGGCTCTAACCGCCAGATCGCACCTTGGACATCAACGCCACGCAAACCTATATGACGTGAGGTTAGAATATCACCCCGCAAAAGTGCAAATAACAAATTCACGTTGTCCTTTTCGCCCAAAACGGGTGGTTCTAACATTCGCTATAACCTCATCCCAAAAGTGTCAGCCCCTGTGCTTCACGTGTGGAGGGAGAGGGCAAAAACGGTGGTTGGAGGGGTGTGTGTGTGGGGGGACTTGGACTGGGGGCTTGAGTTTGTGTGTGTGTGGGTGGTGGGGGGTTGGGGGGGGCTGACATCCACAGGCAGGGTGACGGCGATATCAGATGCCCCGCTAGGGGCTAGATCTGTCTGGAGGGCCTGGGGGCGATGTGGCCCTGATAAGGCCACCGGGCCCCGGAGTCACTGAGCGCCGGGGCCGGGGGTATATAGACGAACTCAATTAGCTCCTGACAGACCTTTTCTTTCCTGAGCTCCAACTCCTCAGCCTCCTCCACCACCGCAGCCCACTGGCAGCTGCCACGCATGACCCACTATACCCCCCCAGGGGGCTACTGCTGCTGCTGCTGCTGCTGCTGCTGCCACCTCCTCTCACACACCAACCCACCGACACACACGCAGTCACACACACTCGTTTGGGGGGAAAAAGAGGAACGGGGGGGGGGGGGGAAGCCCCACATGCCAGCTAACCCCTCCTCAGCCACAGAAATTCACCGATACCAAGTGTGTGTGTGTGTGTGTGTGTGTGTGTGTGTGTGTGTGTGTGTGTGTGTGTGTGTGTGTGTGTGTGTGTGTGTGTGCGTGTGTGCGTGCGTGTGTGTACGCCTGTGTGTTTTCCTCACAAGGGGAACATGTAAATGAAAATGGAATGGTTGCATGGGGGTGGGGGGGGGGGGGGTGGGGGGGTGTATAGTGGGGTTGTGGGGGTGAGAGTAAATGGAGACTCCAAAACATGGTGGAACTGAAATATGGAGGACGCCCTCCTCTCTGTATAACTGGTTCCAGGTTAATGACCACCGAGGGAATACCAAGGGGGGGGGTGCAAACTACCCCCGGGGGCAATATGTATATGCGTGTGCGTGTGTGTGTGTGTGTTTGTGTGTGTGTGTGTGTGTGTGTGTGTGTGTGTGTGTGTGTGTGTGTGTGTGTGTTTGCGTGTGCTCATGCGCGAGGCTTTGCGTGCGCGGTGCGAGGATGCGAGACGCCGCGTTCGAAGGCGTGGAACACGAGCGCCGGAAGCGTGTGATACGATACGAGACTCAGACAGCGACGGCGGTAGTATATAGCTATAGTTTGGTTGGAGGCTGGTCCGGGCTCTCCGTAGGGACCCCCGTTGTAATCTATGTCTGGGAGAGAAAGAAAAAAAACCCTAATTTCAGAGAGTTTTTTTGCCCCTCATTCATTAGTCCTCCTCCCCGTCTGAGAGGATGGGGGGGCTAAGGGGGGAGAAGAGAAGGGGAGGGAGGGGGAGGGAGCGGGTACGTGGGGAGGGGTCTTTATTAACAGACGAGTCTGCTCGACGCTCAGGAGGAGAAGGCTGACAGAGATTTATGATGTGCAGATCTACGGGAGCAAACAAAAGCCAGGGAAGAGAGGAGACAGACAAATAGGAGAAGAGAGAGAGTGTGTGAGTGCGTGTGAGAGAGAGAGAGAGAGAGAGAGAGAGAGAGAGAGGGGGAGACATAGGCTACTGCAGGGGCGGATCTAGGCATGGGCATGGGTGTGTGTGCCCAGTCTGCCCCATGCCCCAAACATGATGGCATGCAAAACAACCCATGATATTTCAAATTAAAGTGCTTATATTTAAAATGATTTGAAACACTACGACTGCTGCTACTAAGTACAGTTGTGTCACCACTAAACCAACAGCATTTCATCATTGAAAACAGAAAACTCTCTGAGTCAGACCATTAGCTTTATGCATGCTGCGTGTCTGTTGCAACTTCAACAACAACTGATGTTATTATTGATGCTTTACTCGCCTAATATAAGTCCTGTAACTGGAAATGGTATGGGTGGGGCTTCATCGCCCGTGGCGCGAAGCGTCACGGGCGATGAAGCCGCCCCCATACCATTTTCCGCTGCCCACCCCCTATTGGGAAATGTTACATCCGTCCCTGGGCTACTGTACTGAGAGCTGTTTATCGTGCTCAAGGTAGAGAGACCTATACATACATAAAAAAATAGCCGATCTACAAGCGCCCGCATGGCAGGCGAATTAAGGCCCCCGCCACGCCGCGCTGCGCACTTTTCTGATGTTTCCGGCAGCTAGACACTAGGCACGCTTTGCTAAGTATAAATCAGCCGTTTATATGGAGAGTGAGGGCCTGAGATCAATAGTCCCGTAGGCCAGCTAGGGGCTGGTGCCGGGTTACCTCTGTATAGAGGACCATGCTGCTGCTGCTCAGCGGCCCGGGCAATTAAGTTTTTTTTTTTTTTCTTCCCCCTCCTCCAGTAGAGGAGAGGGGATTATATTTAGCCGCTGCTCCAGCAGCGATGTCACTGTAGTCTTTATAAAGCCATGAGCTCACTCCACTACGACAACATGAGCCCTCCCGCGCCGCCCCCCGCTGCTCCAGCGCCACCACAAAGATAGTGCCTGGGCCAAGAGACGCAGATCACATCTATCGATCCCCTCCCTCCCTCCTCTCCCTCCCCTTCCTTCCTGTTTCCAGGAGAGATGCTTCGTCGCTGCTGGCATGAGGGAAAGAAAAAAGACGAGAGGCCTCTCGTGATGCAGCAGCAGCAGGCGTTTTCGCTGTTTTGTCTGACGTAAACTGTCTGAGCGGCCGGAGAGAGAGCCGCCGCGCCGGGGAGGCAGATCCTGTTCGTACACGACGAGGGATTTGGGGGGGGGGGGTCAATGGGTTGGCATGCTGGGGAGTGGGGGGGTGGCGGGGAAGAGAAAAACAACGGCCGACAGGCAGGGGCGGATGTAACATGTCCCATTTGGGGGGGCAAGAGAACATGTTGGAGGGACAAGAGAAAATGGTATGGGGCGGCTTCATTGCTTCATTGAAGTCGCACCCATACCATTTTCAGTTACAGGACTTTTATTAGGCGAGTAAAGCATCAATAATAACATCAGTTGTTGTTGAAGTTGCAACAGACATGCAGCATGCATAAAGCTAACGGTCTGACTCAGAGAGTTTTCTGTTTTCAATGATGAAATGCTGTAGGTTTAGTGGTGACACAGCTGTAGTTAGTTAGTAGCAGTAGTAGTGTTTCAAAGCATTTTAAATATAAGCACTTTGAAATATATTGGGTTGTTTTGCATGGCATCGTGTTTGGGGGGGCAGACTGGGTATGTAGGGGGGCATTGCCCCCCCCCCCCCCATGCCTCGATCCGCGCATGCTGACAGGATAGGGTTATCCTTGTCCGGTAAGAGCGCTGCTGCGAGACCCCCCCCATGCCTCCCCCCTAAATGAGGAGTGGAGGCCCTTGAGTTCTATGTGTGACTTTGTGTATGTATGACTATAGAGCTGAGCAGTCCCGCCCCCTTTTATGACCAGAAATGAATCTCCCGTTCGTTTTCCTCATAGACTTTTCCGAAATTACTTATGTGAATTACGATCACGCCGCCGATAAAGACAACTCGGATCGACAAATGATTTGTGAGAAGACAAACAAAACAAAAAGTGTTGTATCCTACCATTTTTTTTCTTCTTACTAATTAACGTGAACATTTTGGAGAAGCACAGACCTAAGGGTCACCAAAGGGTCACCAATGCAAACTCCCAAGCACTCGCACTCAACGTGCAGCAGGACTTATCACACCTCAGAGTTTATCACTAAAACCGTCTTGACCCTTTTGTCGTGATTAGGGCTTTGGAGAACGGTTTGGCCACTGTGGCAGGTAGCAAGTGTTAATGATTTTTTTTTTCCATGTCTAGGAAACACAGAATTGGTCTGACTTTTTATTATGTCCACACAACATCTCTAAGGTATATTAATGACATAGTAGGTAAATGGCAGAATGTCCAGCTCATCATAATGCACAGGTACACTGTGCAGGTTCTACACTACTATACTGTATGTACTGTATCTAGTCTCTGTCAGGGGGGTAAACCTCACATGTACAAAACAATTCATCAGAATTCTAAAATGGACAGATCTACCTGTACCACGCACTGCAGAAAACCATCTCCATATTGTACATTTTTATTATTTTAATAAATAAGTGTTTTGAGCTTTAATAAAAAAAAAGGTTATTCTGTGTTAACTAGAAATAGAGGTCTGAAAAAATAAATAACATGGTGAAACACATCTTGATGACATCATTAAGTTGTGCTTCACCGTGTTAATGATTTTTGCTTTCAGACCCATTGAAAACAAAAATCCCACTGAGCGTTTACAAATGGAACCAAATGGACCCCATTCCATTTGTACATTCTCAGAAAAAAAAATCTTGAAATCTTACTTTTGAATTTGATTCCACCTGACAGAGACAATAGTGTAAAAAGAAATTCTGGTCTACTTTCAATTGATCTAATTCTGCCAGCAAAGGGGGAAAAATAATAATTTACATCCATTATGTGACACAATGTATTATCAATTTAACAACAATTCACAATTGATACTGTACAGTACCCTTTGTATTAATGTGAAATAAAAGTATTATTATCATGAATCGTAAATGACATAAAATGTGACGCCATCAACGATACTTGGAGCATTAAGTTATCATAAGATTATGATTTAACTGATGAGTGCAATACAGCCAGAAACAGCACAGTGTAAAATCTTTACTTCCTAAAGTGCTACAATTAGTGTCCTGACAGATTACATGGTGGGCAGAAAACTTGTAGTATATGTACAATAGATAGATGTCTGAATCATGAATTCTTACACTAAAGTTAGTGTAGTGGTGTATACAAGGTGTATTGGAAGCTTGTAGACTGGACGTTTCGCTGCTCTTGTGCATATTACAGTATTATTTAAGGGGGAATTCCACCCATTTTCAACATTATAGTATACCATAGAGGTGCTGGGTGGACATGATAAAAAAAGTTCCCCCATTCTGTATTCCCTAGAAATGGAGGTCTGAAGAAAACCACTAACATGGCGAAACATCTTGATGACATCATCAAGATGTATTTTCACCATGTCAATGGATTTCTTTAGACACTTCTTCTTTTCTGAGAGTGCACAAATGGATTTGTACGCATTGGTTGCATTTGCACCCTCTCAGAAAAAAATGTTGAAAATGGGTGGAATTCCCCTTTAAGTGGCTAAATAATGAACAATAGGACAAGCACAACATGTGTTTTCTCGATGGACTCTATGGAGCCTGAAATAAAGGCATTCATTCATATGTGATACAAGGTTTCTGCATTCTAACATGTTGATACACACAGATGAAAACTGAACTACGAGTGCAGTGTGCTGTACTTCTGGTTGCACACAGAGACCCAGAAATACCTGCATGGCTCTACTGTAGCAACAGAGAACAGACTGGTCAGTTTAATCAGGGAATGGTCAGAAACTAGTAAACAAAGCACGTATGAGGTATTCCCAATTGCATTTCATGCATTCTGCATTGTGTTTGTGCGCGTGCGTGTGTGTGTGTTTTTGTGTGTGTGTGTGTGTGTGTGTGTGTGTGTGTGTGTGTGTGTGTGTGTGTGTGTGTGTGTGTGTGTGTGTGTGTGTGTGTGTGTGTGTGTGTGTGTGTGTGTGTGTGTGCGCGTGCACACTGTACAGAGAGAAATATTATTCTAAAGGTTTAAGGCTATTTAACGCAGACCAATGTAAATCAGGGGTTTAGACACAGTGGCTGTGCGTACAGGAGGATGCAGGGACAAGGAGCCATGCATG
>CM076980.1:35085286-35142786 GCA_039105355.1 Benthosema pterotum | reverse complement strand
TGCAGTCTGCCTGCACCCAGCCATGTTAATGGCTGCTTATTGGTGGCAACCCACTCCCTCAGGCTAGTCGGGGGCCAGCGACAGTACAGTACAGTAGTCCCTTTGGAAGACACAGTGCTGTCGGTTGGCCCGCGCACGCATACACGTGCACGCGCACACACATACACACATGACACCTCTTCATTCCAGTGGAGTTTTCCCAGAGTGCATTGTGTCTGTGTTAAAGTGTAGCGGCCCCCTACACATAGCGGTGCATGCGTCTGCTCAGAGAGGCTTTCTAAAGTGTGATGAGGCCAACAGCAGCTCTTAGTCTAAAAGCCGTTATGGCTGCGAGGCGAGGCGTGTGTGTGTGTGTCTGTGTGTGTCTGTGTGTGTCTGTGTGTGTGTGTGTGTGTGTGTGTGTGTGTGTGTGTGTGTGTGTGTGTGTGCACCTCGGTACATACAGTACGCTGTGAAGCTGTCAGGAGGAATCAGAGCCGCTATTGTGACGGACGGTTTCAATATTGATTTCATAAATAAACAGAGCTAACCATCGATCCTAATGTTATTTTGCATTTCAATTACTGCTCCCAAACATAACCTTCAAACGGCCGGCCGCTCAATACCAATAGCATTCGCTGATAAACGCCCGCCCCGGCGCGCGCCGCCGCCCCTCCCGTACATCACGTTTCTCGCCGAGTGTGAATTAAGCAGACTTTGCATTTTCTTCCTCCCGTCGCGTTTAGCACAAAGTGAGCGAAACCGAACAGCTACAGGATTATCGTGAAAGATTTGATGCAGCGGAATACAAAAAGAAACGTTGGAAACTATAGGCAAACACGGAGGAAATAGAACATTTCTGGAAAATGTCTTACGGATACGCTTTTAAAACGAGTGACTGGCATCTTTTCAAAACGATTTCATCAAGTGTGTCCCTGGCTGTTCTCTTGACTCGATCATTTCTCTGCGGCTCCTCAGGTGCCTCGGGTTTGTTTGAGTGCGTGCACACATGTGTGCGTGTGCGCGTGTGTGTATGTGTGTGCTGCACGTGTGTGCATGCGTTAGAATGAAGAGGGACCCCTTTCAGTGTTGGAACAACGGGATGAAGTGCTGACGCACCATGTCAGTGATAGCACCACCGCTGCCACAAGGGCATGAGCGAGCGCCCACGTAGGCTAGCATTATCCTTCTAGACTAATGGACCCGGTTATTTTTAAACTGATTCTCACACTGCGGCGGTGGGAGGTGTCCAAGGTTATACTGTGGCCAACAAAAAAGAAAAGAAAAAAAAAAAGCAGGGAAAAAAAACAGAAGGGGGGGTGGGGGGAGACGCGTACGTGTGGTGACGGCTGGTGGTTTCCGCGCGACAGGATGCCGCGGCGCAGGCCAGAGACGCGGGGGCAGCTAGCTATAGCTAAATCGCTTGGCTGTGGAAAGGCCAAAAACACCCCCCCGCCCCTGCATGGGTGCACATGAGTCAGCGCGTCCAAAATAACAGCGAAAACTTCGAAACGACTAAGAATAGGACTAAACCGCAGAGCAATCTGATTACCCAACAGCGTGGCTGATAAAAATAAAACAATGAGTGAATCACAAAGTGTGCACCCGCGGCGCGTCTATCTTTACACAGGTTAGACATGCACAGTGCACAGGACAGTAGTACACACACGACACGACATCCCATGCAGCTACGACACGTACACGAAAAATAATAAAGGTCAAGTCGCTTTGCAGAGGTGGAAAGTAACTCAGTGTAGACTCATGTAGGGTAAATGTTGTTGTGTGCTTTCACTTTAATTGAGTCTTTCTGTTTCAAACTACTCCTTTACAGTTCACAGGCAAGTTGTTTGTCCAGTACTGTATTCGATGGCTTTGCTTACAAAATTACTTGCCACATTTACATTTGTACTATTCAAAAGTTGCTGATCCATGAGGTCACAATCTGTCATAAAGCGACGTATTGTAAGCTTGTAGATCAGTTATTTATTCATTTTTTAAATATAAAAAAATAAATAGGGTGGGAAAAAAGTCAACATTTTAATACAGACCTGCTACACTGTGGTATTGCCACTTTTACTTGACTTGTCTACATTGTGGTACAAACAGTATTGCCACTTTTAGTTTACTTAAGTTCCTCCACCACTGATGGCACACAACGCAGCCCATGCAAGCTCTACGAGACATCAAAGGTCGACTTGCTGGTATGGGTATTGTTGATGCAGTTAGGCAGGTTTGCTTTAAATCGCGATGCCGTTGCCCAGCAAGTAATTATCCGAATCTGAATAAAGCCGCCTGTAAACACTAAACAGCCACGTGGTGTGGTCCTATAGGGGGCCACTGCGTTAAAGAGCGGGTGGGTGGGGGTTTGGGGGGGTGGGGGGTCGAGGGCTTTTGAAGTGGCTGCTCTTAAAACTGCCGAGCACAAGAGCCGCTAATGACTCCAAACAGACAGAGACAGAGAGAGCTGTGGAATAGTGAACAGCCCAGGCAGTGTCAATATACACTCTTGTGCATCCCCATTTGCCCCAGAGAGGGAGGGGACAGCATCCATTCAACACCCCTTCCCCGCCACACACACACACACACACACACACACACACACACACACACACACACACACACACACACACACACACACACACACCTCCCCTCCCCCAGCTCAGCCCCCAGCCGGGTGACATATTTACAGTGACGAAAAAAAAAGAAATGATACTCATATTCAGCGCTTACCAGAAATGAGAGGGCTCCAGTGTGGCCAGCGGACTGAGTAATCGCCCTAATGAATTGGACAACGAGGCCCTGTTGGTACAAGGGGGAGATGCATTTAGAATTGGGTGACAAATTGAATTTAAAAACATTAGGTTCCCCTTTTTTGTTTATAAAAAAAAACAAAAGGGAACAACGCCACCCGATCCGACACCCTCCTCCTAAACGCTGAGGAGAGAGAAAGGAGGAAGGTTGGAGGGGTAGTGTGAGGGGGTAGTGTGGCCCGCGCAACGGTCAGCCAGCGGAGTGGAGCGGTGCCGCCGCGGCCCGCACACTGCTGTAAGCCGTGGAGGAGGAGGAGGAGGAGGAGGACCGGCCGGAACGGACGGACAG
Source organism: Benthosema pterotum (assembly GCA_039105355.1). NCBI lineage: Eukaryota > Metazoa > Chordata > Actinopteri > Myctophiformes > Myctophidae > Benthosema > Benthosema pterotum. Next base: position 35,139,708 of record CM076980.1, on the reverse strand, counting down.
GCAGAGCTCCTCCTGTGCTCGTAGCGAGCAGAGGGTGGCTCGGTCTCAGCCAGGAGCCTCTTCTGGTAATGTATTCTGAAACCAAATTACCGTAAGCTGATCCCATCTGGATAGTGTCTGTGCGCGGCTGCTTCAGTTACCCACCGCTGCCTCCTGCGTCCGCGATAGCATCTCCATGAAGACAGCAAAAATCTGATTAACCCAATAACACTGAAACACTTGGTCAAAGAGCAAGGAGCTTTTAACTTAAGATACACTAATGCAATTCCCGCGCCTTGTTTTCTGAAACCTAATAAGAGCCCCGAAGCACCCCCCACTCCCCACCCCCCGCACGGAGGAGACGAGACGAGTGCGTTGAAGATGAGGCATTTGTGCTGAATCTGATGCTATAGCGGTGGGGCCGTGGAATTAAGTCAAACAAAAACCGTATCAAATGTATTTTGTCATTCTGTGTGACGACTTCTTTTTTTTTTTTTTTTTTTAGAGAAGAAAAGGGGGGCGGGAGAGGACATTAAAAAGCTTTTGTTTCAAGAAGGGGAAACTGGATATTTTGAATGTGGCAGTTCAGTACCAGGGGCTGGGGGGAAAAAAGCAGTGACGGTGTTGATGGAACATTTAAAACCATGAGAGGAGTCACAACTCTATCCGCTGCCACTCAGGGTGTGTGTGTGTGTGTGTGTGTGTGTGTGTGTGTGTGTGTGTGTGTGTGTGTGTGTGTGTGTGTGTGTGTGTGTGTGCGCGCGCACGTGCGTGTGTGTGTGTGTGTTTGCTAGCGAGCACCGATGAACTCAAACTGACATTCCCCAGTATTGGCCCGATTTCTAAATGGCGCGCAAACAGCCACGGCAATGCAAGATCAACAATAAGCCAGTCAGCCACTAAACTCTCTGATAAACTCGACTGTCGCCCACCTCGAGACACGAGAGATTGATGCCTGATTTATACTTCATTTGCGCACCCACGTCTCGCCACGCAAAAACAGCAGATCGACGCGAAGCTCACGACTCGTCCCTTCGCCGCGTGCTGTATATACAGCTTGTAGATCAACTATTTTTGTTGGGCGGCACTGGCGTTTCAACTGAGTATAATTCACCCTTCAGACTGCACAGAGTCAAGCAAAAGCATCCGTAAAAATGTAACAGCAAAAAAAAAAGTTTGATAATCATAAACAAGTGACTTGCAGCCAAAGCAATACATTTTATGAAAAATACACAAACGATTGGTATTTGGTCAAATGTTCTACGAAGGATAAAATCATACGGTATATATGCCGTACATCTGTCTGTTCGGAGGTCAAAACTCGGCCACTGTTTCAGTGGCTGTGAAATGGTAGGCAGTGGTGCCCCCGGGTCACTCTATAGTGTCTATACACTACAGCGTCTGCACAACATCGCTGTGCTAATTACAGCCACAGTGTACGTCCCTCTAATCCCCTCACCCAGCATCACAGCTAGACCCCAGACCATGGACACACACAGTGAATACCACAGCAGCTACTGCTGAACAAAAGATATTCAAAAGATAGTCATGATGCCAGTGTTGACTATAGATCACACAAATCTAGAAAGTAGGTAGGACTAAATGAAATATGTCATATTTCTATGGAGTTTGCAACAACAGATTTATTATATTTTACTTTTTCTTTTTTTTTTGCTAAATTGTTTTAACAAAAATGCATTTGTTAATAAATCATTTCAGAAAACATTTTGAATTTAATTTAACCTAAATATATTTAGTTGTAGTTGTGGAAAGGCACAGTGTGCCACATCCATAATTCTTGGTTGTTGTTTTCTGTCAAAAGAAATTTATGCATATATATATATATATATATATATATATATATATATATATATATATATATATATATATATATATATATATATATATATATATATATATATATATATATATATATATATAGTATTGTTGTTAAGTGATTTTATAAATTCATATGGCAGATTAATAGAGTAATAATAATTGAGTGAAAACCCATCCATGTTGTGAACTAAATCATTAAATGAAAACAACAGAATAAAATGTCAGATGTATTAATGTTGCACCAGTAAGTCTCTCCATTTCAGGGTGATAATACACTACTACAAAAAAAATGTTTAGGTCAATGTAAAAAGGTATGTAATTGAATTTACGGATAGAAAGGTTGAAAGTTGTCAAGACACCACATTTGACAAACATACATTAACATAAATATGGGATGGAATGGGTTGAGCATTAAAACATATAACATAAATAAAAGTATTTTTCTACGTGTTCAGACTTTTATTTTCTTTAATAATAAAAAACGCAAAAAAATAAAATGTTAAGATTGAAGTCACAGGAGTTCATATACCGTGTGTGACTATATATTATAGAATAATTGATGCTTCTATAATTTTGTCAGAAAGACTGCAGAACTCCTATGATCCAGCTTATCCACAAAACAAAGGAGATTATAACATGTATATGGCTGAGGAGTTAATGCGTTCTCTAGATTGGCTTTCCCCCTTTAGTGTGCCAGGGTTAATGCCCAAACCTGACAGTTCCTGAAAACAAATGGACCAGGCAATACAATATGCACCAACAGACCTCTGCTCTCGTCCCTCACATTCCATTAGAACCTATCAACCATTAATGTGCTTGCATTGCATTGAAATACAATACTTGCATTAAAAATGTGTGTGTGTGTGTCTGTGTGTGTGTGTGTGTGTGTGTGTGTGTGTGTGTGTGTGTGTGTGTGTGTATAGGGGGTACGATTTACACATTACTGTATATATATGTTACAACAAGCAACGTTTTCAGGACGCACTTTTTTTTGCAATGAGGCACGAACGTATAATTTACATTAACGACAATCTAAAAAAGGCAGAATTTCTGCGACTATTTAGGATTGTCTAAAAAAACAAAACAATTTGAGGACAATTTTCCACCTGTTTCCCCCACTTCAAATTTACACGTTAATTCAACACCGACCGAAATCATCTTATTTTCTCACTATAACGCTTGCTGTTGAAATCACTTCTTGCACAATGAATAATGTCTTTTTAACCGTGACGTGTGTAAATAAACAACTCAGAGCTTTTTGTAGCCTGTAGGTTAAATTCCACTCTCTTCTCTCTCCAGTAAAACAAAACAGCACATTTTGCCAACTGGGATGAAAAGCAACGTGGAGGGGTTGAATTAGCAGGTTTAACAGGGAGGAGAGTAGCGGCAGACCCTGGAGGAGCTACAGCTGCATATACGTAGGGAGAGGGCAGCATGCCTTGTCCGTGGCCGGGATGGAGCCCTCATCTAGGCCACCGAGGTGACAGGCTGCTCCTTGCATTGGTCTGTCTCCCTCGGGATGGATTTCACCAACGTGGAATTCATCCACTCCAATTCAATGAATTTACTTTAAGCTCATCTTCTTAAAAAAAAACATATATACATATGTTATTCTCTACGGGGTCGGGGGTCCGGTGGGGGTGGGTTGTGGGGGGTGGGAAACAAAGCCGTCACCAAACAGCCCTCCTAACCAGCCAGGACAGGTTTCCCAAATTCTTTAGGAAATAAAAACACACACACACACACACACACACACACACACACACACACACACACACACACACACACACACACACACACACACACGCACACACACTTTCCGGCGGGGCACGCTTAATTGATCGGCCATGCTCTGAATGAGATGTGTCGGCTCTGCCACACATGACAGGCTCTCAGGACAAATCTTTCTCCTTTGCGGAAACACAGGCGCACGCATGCACGCACGCACACACGCACTCACACACACACACACACACACACACACACACACACACACACACACACACACACACACACACACACACACACACACACACCGCTGCAACTGCCCTGTTGCTTTACACTGTCAAGACACTCAGCGTTCACTGTAAAAGCCCATTCGAATGGTCAAGAGGAAAGGTCCACAAATGAACTATCTAACGGCGTGAGAGTGCCAAGTGGAGTCGGCAGCAAGCACAAGCGCAGCAACATCCTCACTAAAGTTGGTTAAAAGGCAGGGGAAAAGAAAAGTTTTGAGTCGGCCCGGACGGGACGAGGCGAACGGGACAGGTGCGAGGTGCTATACGGAGAGGACTGGCAAAGGATAAAATTAAAAAAAAAAAAAAAAAAAAAAAAAAACAAGAAACGAGACAAGATGAAAAAGAGTGAAGGGGAGAAAAAAAAAGAACAAACCACATCACAAGAGACGAGTTCTAAGAGGAAACAACCAGTGACAGAAAAAGGGAAAAAGAGAGAGAGTTGCACCTACTGGCTGTGATAGCTGAGAGGGTCTGGAAGACAAAGTTCTGAAATGTCCATCAGTCCAGTTTTAGCATTCCAGGAGTGAGCGGAAGAAGAAGAAAGATACAGGAGAGGAAAGAAGCAACAGACCCGCGTCTATCCCCCCAAATGATAGCAAACGGCACCCTCAGAGATAACGGCGCGGCGCAGAGAGAGAGAGAGAGACCCCTCTCCTCCTCCTCCTCTCCTGCACCTCCTCCACCACCAGTGCCGCTGCTCCCCCCCTCCTCCTCCTCCTCCTCCTCCTCCTCCGGCCTGCACAGGTATGTCGGACGCTGCTGGTGCGAGGGGGGCGCGTGCGCGCGAGAGCATGAGCGAGAGAAAGAGAGAGAGTGCGTGTTGCAGGAGAGAAAGAGACAGAATGTGTTGTCTGTAAGTGAATGTGTGTATGAAAGAGAGGGAGAGGGTGGGGGGAGAGATAGTGAGAGAGAGAGAGAGAGAGAGAGAGAGAGAGAGAGAGAGAGAGAGAGAGAGAGAGAAAGGGGGGGAGTGAAGCGCAGGCAGGCAGGCAGGCAACGCTGGACGAGCGAGTGAGCGAGTGCTAAGATGGAGAGAGCGTGAGAGAGCGGCGGACGAGAGGAATGACTCTTTCCATGGCCAGGATAGGGCTCTTTAAGACTCAAGGGCTTGATGAATATGGAACAGCTGCTGTTGGCTGGGCTCTGAGGGGCAGGACTTAAAGAGACAGAGGGGCTGGCAGTCAGCGCAGGGGAGGAGGGATCCAAAGCGCTCCCTCGCTCAGTCGTACACTCCGCGCATATACAACGCGCGCGCTCAACACACACACACACGCACGCTCCCGCAGCCACCACACGCAGACAAAACAACCCATAATGTGAACCGCTGATGTGCGTCCCGTTCACGGATATGTTGCGCACAAAGTTTGGAAGCTGACAGCGCCGGAAATGCTGACATTTATACAAATTCGGGATGCTGAGTAAATGTGACAAGTAATAGATTTAGTACAAAAGTAAGTAAAGAAAATATAGGACTACTTACTATCATAAATAACTCAATAAAGGATACGTTGATGGATTTCTGAACTGTCGTTGCAAGTAATACTGTTTGCTATCTAAGCTGAATTTTATTTTTATTTATTTATATTTTTAGTAGTAGGCTGTAGTTATCCTTGATATTTCTGTATACAATAAACTTATACAATAAACAACGGCACAGCATTACTTTCTAATTTAGTGTTAATATATTTGTTCACGGCACACGTCCAATGACCACAGAAGTTTACCAAGTAGTTGCCGTCTTAACATCTAAGCTCTATAAACTATATGCATATTAAAACTGCCAAACAATCATGTGCCATGAACTCACAACACAGTCAAAGCATGCCGTTGTCCACAGACACAAGTTCAAGCATCCCAACAATATGTCAAGCGGTCGCTGCGCCAGTAATTCCGTACCGTATAGCACTTCACTTTCAAAAGAGCGATCGCTATTAAAACCTCCGAGGACAGTAAATGTATTTATTGAGCTGTGTCGCTAGCTCCATTTGCAGGTGTTACATGTGAGGGGCAGCCATTGTGAAACCTTTCACCACCTGTGAGAGATGATCTCAAGCCATAACTCACATTCTGGAAGCCCATCAGCTTCTAAAGCGGCAGAAAATCCTGGCCCTGTCTTCTCTAAACCCCGAGCTTTAAAAACCGCCTGTGTTTCGCTGTTGATCAGGCTCAGGAAGAATGCAGAGAATGCAGATACCATTTCACAGTCGGCCGAGGGTCCCCATGTTACTGTATCCCCATATTATAAGAGCACAGCTTACCATGGCATCTTATTGGAGAAATGAGCGGGTCCAACACAATGGCTGACACTTGGGCCCCCCATGAGTAAAACAGAGAGGAGGAGAAGCACGTCTTCTCTGACAGAACCAGTGCATGCAACAAGCTGTCTTGCCAGTAGTCTTCAAGCCACTTGAGTCTAAGTGATTGAGTGATGAAGACTCTCTCCTATCTACTGTTCTAGAGAGGTGATTGGCAGCCAGTGTTACTACTGCACTGGTACTCAAATCAGGGTCAGCGAAATGAGGAAAACTGTAAACACCCGAGCCCTGTTTTCATTATTTCTTTTGGCTAAAATAGGTGATCTAGAATTCCACGTCATGTCATGATGCGGTTGTGTGCTTGTGGATCTGTAAAATGTTCTGAAAAAAATACTGATATTTTTTTCTCTCATGAGGTGCCTGTTTAAAAGCTTTTTTTCCTAACAATGGAGTCCTGTGTCCTTGTAGTAAAAGATTGTTTGATATCCACTGCTCTAGTGAAGAGAACCAGTATGTTAGTGGTGAAACAGGAATACCCCCACCACCACCACTGCCTGCTACAGAGGCGTCCAGTTCCATTCATCGGCTCACGTTTCTATGATCGATGCAGGAACATCACGCAATGCCTATTGATCACATTGACGTTCGGCAGCACAGCAGCACCAGCCAGCCCCCTCTCAGGCAGCAGCACAGATCAGAAAGCAGCTGGTCTCTTTTGGTGGCAAAAACAAATGACTTCATTCACTGAAGTCCAATGGAGATGGATGCACAATCAACTTCACGTCAGTTTGACGTCGATAAGGGGAATAAAATTATCATCAAAGACCTTCGAGTATAGAAGAAAACCACGCCTGCCTGAACCACTGAATTGCCGGAATAAAAAAAACGTATAACAAGAATATGTTTTTTTTTAACTCTCGCAACATCACATCAAATCTCACTTGCCTTTACAAACAGTATGAAAACAAAATTTTAATAGATGTTTAGAAAGATAACTCACACTACATAGAATTTAAAAACAAACATGTTTTTCCAAACATGAGCTAGTGAGAGGCGATTCAGCACGATTTAACATCACTTGGCCATTTGCAGTTGTCTTGACTCACAGAACCTGCACCGTCCCATTGTAAGGAGGGAGCACTGCTATCTAGCCTCTGTACTTGTTATTCTGTGTCGATAACTGAATCCCATTGATGCCAGTCATGTTTCTACATATTCTCCTCTGCCCCCCCCCCCCCCTTCCCAGGGGGCTTTAAAAACGACATTGTGCAGACTTTGTCATGCACCCTGAGCTATGAAACGGGTGCCACCATTATCATCACCTTTTATCAGCTCTGTTATGAAAAACTCACCGCTCGTGACAGGTGATTTGACAGGCAGAAATCTGATACAAATAAAGAATAGCCCCGCACCGGGCAAACACTCGATCACCCGTGGCAGAACGAAGTTACAGTGCAGCATTGCAACCGAGAGCATAGCAGCGCAGTATTGATTGATACACATATGATATTTCTTACTGTATACGTATGTTGTTGTCCCGCCAATGTTTAGGGATATAAAGACAATTTCAATATCTCTCATAACAGGTCAGCATTTCAACACAAACATTTACACAACATGCGTATGCTGCGTATGTTGGTGTTGTAGGAATAATGCTGGACATGTGGTGTGTGTGTGTGTGTGTGTGTGTGTGTGTGTGTGTGTGTGTGTGTGTGTGTGTGTGTGTGTGTGTGTGTGTGTGTGTGTGTGTGTTTGTACCTGTGAGTGTGCCTGTATGCCCATGTATGTGCGTCTGTGAATGTGACTATGTCAGCTACTGTAGATGACTATATTAGAAATATACCAAAAGATAATATGTTCCTTCCTACTCCATAGTGCCTTTAAAAGGTGTCCAAAAACATACACAACACAAATTGTTTTTTGTTGCCAGTATATTAGCCAATGCCATTAAAAAAAAAAAAAAAATCAGCCCATCAAGCAGATCCCAAGTATTCTGAAAGTAAAGTGTATATATATATACAGTAGGCTACAGACAGTGGGAGGATGTTAATGACCTATAACCAGATTCCACACATCCATACAGCTTTTATGAAGCAGCAGCAGGTGAGAATAACATTTAGTCTAAACTTAGAGGCATGATAAAGATCTATACGATTATCAGCATTCTGTGTCTGTGTCAGCATTACAACATCTTATAGTCACAGACAGAAGTATCCTTGTGCTTACAGAGCTGTTATATTCTGTTTTACATATGTTTTACATATTATAGCCTAATATATTATCATTACCGTCATCAACATTAATATTAGGCCTACAGTACAACCATTTAAGGCTGTGCATGCAAGGCACTGGAAGCAGTTCTGACATTAAATTTCTGGCAGCAGCCAAGAATCTTTAATAATGGCACTTTTTTCACAGCAGCAGCAGCATTACAGGTCTATAAATAATAGAAAATGTAAATCCTCAATGTAAGGACTATACATAATGTTGGCAAAAGTTATTGTAACTTTGCTGAGCATATGCACACAGACAGCTGGGCTCCAGACATTACAGCGGAGATGTTTCATTTCCTTTTGCATGACATGCAATTACATGCCCCAAATCAACAGCCTCATTAGAGTCACCACCAGCTATGATGAATTGAGAAATAAATATTATACCCCTGTAGCCTATAGAGGAAGGCCCAGAGGTCTGAAAACAAATAGCTTGATCATAGTTGCCATTTAAAGGGGGAATTCCACCCATGTTTAATATGTCATATAGGCTACCTTAGAGTTGTGTGGAAAATAATGAGGAGAATTACACCCATTTTCACCATTTCCTGAGCATGTCCACACAACATCTCTAAGGTATATTAATGGCATAGTGAAATCTTGAAAATGAGTGGAATTCCCCTATTTAAAAAGTCCATTCATTCCCCATTCCCCAAAACTGGAGGTCAAAAATAAATAAATAGATAAAAAAAAAAGAATGAATAATAAATAATTAAATAAGACATGGTGAAGTAGCCTACATCTTGTTGACGTCATCTCCTTTATGTATTAATAAATAAATAATTAAATGCACACAAAACAGTGCAAAAATAATGTGGGGAAGGGGGGGGGTGGCATAAACGAGTCTAGTCAACGGAATAAGAGAAAGTAAACGTGAGAGGATCTGAATAGTGTACCTCACTGAGATGGGTCATATCAATTCCCCCGGGTGCTGCTACTGCTGTGCTGTATGTAGTAGTGGAGTCTTCAGGTTGTAGTGGTGGCAGCAGCCAGCCAGCCAGTCAGTCAGTCAGTCACTCATTCAGCCAGTGGGACTCTGAAGGCACGGTGCCGTTTACTGACATGCCACAGCGCTGCTATCAACTCCTCCTCCGGCGGCGTGGCGTCCTCGATCCATCCCCTGCGGCTCTCCTGAGCTCCCTCCACTCCGCCGTGCAGTTCAGTCCAGTGCAGTCAGGACAGCCCTCACTGTAGTAGGTGTCTATATGATATGCAGCTGTTTGAAGCCATTACTGACCTTTAAACGCAGCAGTTGCCGCGCCGAGGAGGGAAAGGAAGAGAAGGAACGGAGGGGGATCACTTCGGATAAACCGCTCTCTCTTTCCCCCATCCATCCATCCATCCCTCGATCGTTATCAACCCGGGGTTTAAGTTCAAATCTTCAACTCGAACACCCGCCCCCCCAAAAACCACAGCAGCAGCAGCAGCGGCAGCGGCTGTTGAATCATGAACGGGGCCGTTTCGTTCTTCTCTGGAAAGGGTCGATTGAATTCCACTGTTAATGAATAAATAACAAGACAATAGTAGAGTCGCGTCTATGTTGCACACACAGATAGATCACACACTAGTCGCGAGGGTTGGATCGAATAGCCTTGGCAGAGGGGGGACAAAAAATGTAACTGATTTTCGGGAAGTTTGACAAGTTGCAAATGGATGAATTACTTTTTTTCCCTTGCACAGCCTCGTGCACGCGTCACGCCTGCAAGCAGCAGCACTCCATACAACTCCAGTCACTGACTCACTGCCACAGCTAGAAATTGAAAGACGTTATCAATCAAATAACATTGTGAAAACATATAGGCCTATATTCAACGAACATAGAAATATGTCACGTTTTAAATCCAAACTGACACATTTTTTGTCTATTTTCTCCCCCAAATCCTAATATCCTTGGCCGTGGGTTAGAGCACTGAGACAGTTGAGACTGAAGTGACCAACTCCAATATGTCCACTAGAGGGAGGGCTATCTCACTTCCAGGCCAATGAAAGATATTCAATAGAGCTATAGTGTACATTTACTTATTTGTTTTCTTATAGGCTAATATACTGTTCCATAAGTGATCTTGTCACAGCCGCAGCAATGACAACAACTGTACTGTACACACACAGCAGGGATGGTTGTAGACCACAAGAATTAAAATATATAATACAAAACAAATATCCATGTAATTATTGTTCTTATAATAGATTAATTGATGCTGAAAGATAGCAATGGGTTCCAGGCTATTTAGTGTAATCATTTCACAGAGCGGAGATTAATTGACATTAAAAAGATTGATATTGTCACCACAAAAGTATCATTGATTCTTTTTTTCCCCCCTGAATGCAATTAGCTCAGCAGCGTGTGCAGCGAGAACGGGTGGCCTTGCACATTGAAGTGCACATGGGAGCAGCAAGGATCACTTCATTTGTGAGCAATAGAAAGAGCAGATTATCCCATCAAAGAGAAAATCTATAAATGTAATGGCACCATGCTTCAGCACTAAGGCATGACAAAGGTAGTCGCTGTTCAGTTCCCTCTGTGAGGTGTATTAAGCACCGCTATACTGCAACACAGTTCACAGTTAGAGGATTACCATTAGGCTGCAATACAAAGAAACTGTTTAAAACTCCACAACTTTTTCATAGGGGGCGAGACTCGATTTAAAGGTTCCGTAATTAATTCATCTCAATTAATCGCATATCAATAATTGACCAGAGAAGCATTTTTTGGTCAATTAAAACAGATTGGTATACTGTGTATATGAATGACTGAGTTTTTCCAAATCAAAATTTCCCATCATCCACTGGGCCGAGCAAAGCCGTCTGATTGGCGGTGCTGCCTGTAGATTCAAAGTCCCAGAGATCCAAACATCCCTGTTAATCAAGAGTGCAATACCCGTCTCTGTTATGTTGAGGGTTAGGTATAGGATTAGTAATTTCAGACTAATGGGAGGGCGAAACAATAGGGGGAAAAACATAAGAAAGTATACACTTGGATACAAGGTCTGCTTGGTTTTTAAGATCAAGAAAGCCTGTGGCTTTCCATTGGGGTCCTTTGTAGGCTAATCAATTCATCATCTTGTACATAAAATGCTATTTATATTAGAAAGCTGGAAGAAGATGTATCAAATGAATGTGATCCATCCACAAGACGCTGACTGGTGCTTCTTCTCTCACTTCTCAGTTTCAGGGTTTCATATCCAAAGATCTATTTTGTTGTCAAAGAAACAGAGCCAAAACACAACATCTCTATGCCTTATCATGTATTCTAGTTTTAGTTTCCCTGTGATTTTGTATTGTGTCCCTTATTATTCCCAGTAAGAGTTGATCTTGCTCAATGTACCTTTATTTTGTAGTAGTGTTTGTGCCTTCATGTATACACCTGTAGTTCTGTACCTGTCTTGTCTAACTAGTCCTGTGATTGCCAGTGTTTCCACCTGTGTCCCGTTAGTTCCCCAGCCTATCACAGTGTTGATGTGTTCTGTTGTTCACCTATGTCTAGTTAGCCCTTGTCTTGAAGTTTCAGTTCTTCGTTTGTTTGTAAAAGTAAGTCAGTTGTTTTCTGCTCCTAGTGTCAGTCCTAGTTTCTAGTATTCTCATGTTCCCCTGTATTGTATGTTCTTGTTTTTGGTCTGTAAACCCCCTTGTATTCGACATGCTCTGTTTGCCTCATCATCTGCCGTTCTTAGCGCTTGGGGCCAAGAACTGCTTGTCTTGACCCGTGACATACTGTATATCAGGGGTGGGCAAAACCTAAACTCACTGAAAAGCCACAGGTTACTTTTAACCAGCCATGGGTTTGTTTTAACCTACCACACGTGTTTGGGAGCCAAGTGAGTTTTTACCAGGCTACCTGTATTCTGCAAAGCAGGCACTTTTTGCTGCTATACTCAAGACGTATCAGTCAGATTTAGCACATTCCATTTGCAATTTTGCAAATGGAATTTGCAAATTTTGCAATTAGCTCTGCTGTAGAGTGCCAGAACAGGGGTTTGCATTGAACCGCAGGTTAGGGGGGGCCGGGCATGTAACTCTGCCTATACCCACGCCACGGCCCTAGTAGTTCATGTTAGTGTACTAACATGCGTTATGTGCATTCTATATACAGTACGCCTTCCTTGCACTGACTGCATGATTCCAGGGACTTTATAGACAAAAGCCTGCTTCTGCTGCTGGTGGCTGCCGTTTGTTGTTGTTCCATGTGGCTCCGTAACGAAATCACAATGTCACTAATCCACTGAAAAGTAATTCTGTGAGGAGGGAGAGACAGAGGAGAGGGGGGTTGGGGGGATGTACATGGAACATCTTCGGGAGGGGGGGACAACTGGTGATATAATGTACCTGGATCTGAGCAATCGGGCAGCATCAATCTCAACTCCCGATCCCAAAATGTTGCATAATTCAAAAAACCCAAACAATTTTTCTTTGCGCGTCTCTCAAACCGAATCAGTTAAGAAGTCTGGGCGGCCCACCTGCTGTCAGGCTCACCCCCTCCTCCCCCAACTCCAAATTTCATTTAGGAGACATCTCCCCCTGCAACCCACCCCACCCTGCCACCGCCTCCTCCTCCTCTCTGCTCTCCACATCACTATCTAGCCTTTCTCTGAATTCACTACACCGTAGCCCTGTAGATTTACTTGCTTAACAAATATGGACAGGGGGCCTAAGTGGTTTTTGAAATCTTCGAATGGACTTTGGAGTGCCTGCGCTGTTTCTGGGTGGCAACAGTCTCCGGTCTCTCACTCTCTCCCTCCCACCCCCTCTCTCCCTCCCTCCCCACTCTCTCTCCCCCTCTCTCCCTCCCTCTCCCTCTCTCCCCCTCTCTCTCCCGCTCTCTCTCTCCCTCTCTCTCTCCCTCCCTCTCCCTCTCTCGCTCTCTCCCTCTCTCTCTCCCTCACTCTCCCTCCCTCTCCCTCACTCCCCCTCTCTCTCCCTCTCTCTCTCGCCCTCTCTCATATATGTGGTTATACAGTATATGGCACATACAGTATGTCCTGCATCCACATACAGTATATGCACCTATATGTTATTATATTATTGCATTTGTGCAACATATATGATACATATGTACATATATTTTCTTTCCATGTGGGTCCCCTCTGTCTCCCCTTGTCTCTGTCTATCTCACGCTCCCTTTTCTCTCCCCCCTCTATGTCTCTGTCTCGAACGTGTTTGTGTGCAGCTTGCTTATGTTTGTGTCTGTCTGTTTGTGTACACTCACGTGCACACACACGCTCGTGCCCGCTCCCCGTCCCGAGCCTTCCTCCCAGACTCCCCTGCTGCATGGGGGACGCTGCTGGTTGGTCGGCGAAGCAGTCTGGAAATGAGATAAGGATGTCTGATTCATGGGATCTGACAGGAAATCTATACTCTGCAATGTTTATAATCCAGCCATTACTACACGGCCAAATGAAAGAACAATAATCCAATCATTTGCTCCATATTTACCTGAGGCAGATTCTCGGCTTTAAGAGGTGAAGTGGGGCTCGGCCCGGTGCGGCAAGCTGGCGGGGGGCTGTAAAATGGCTGATGGAAGGGACGGACGGACAGACGGACAGACGGACGGACGGGAGGACGCCAGGGGCCCCGGCGAGGTGGGACGGGACGGACTGTCCTCTGGGGAAGATGTGTCCCTACGGGAAAAGGGCTGCCGTCTACCTGTAAGTGTTGTCCGAGGGGTCAGAGGTCGCTCACCATTACTCACCATTAGGGCCACATTGATTTATTGTGTGTAGCTCTTTAACCCATTAAGACCTTCAGGCCCAGTCTAGCAAAATGCCTTTTTCTGAAACTACAACACTTAAAGGCAGGGGTGTGGTGGAGGTGGGATGCGGGGGACGGCGTCCCCTCACTTCTCACATCTAAAATATTTTTGGGGCAAAAGTAGTCCTATGTTTTTTGTCTTGTCATTTACTTTTATGAATACAATTAGGCATGTAAACAATCTTTCTCAATATGCTATATGTTTCAATAGCGTGCCAGTGTGTGTTGCGCAGATGCATGCAAATGCAAGTGTGCATGCACACATCTTAAAGGGGAATTCCACTCATTTTCAATATTTTAGTATGTCATTAAATATACGTTAGAGATGTTGTGTGGACATGACAAAAAAGTTCCACCATTCGGTGTTTCCTAGAAATGTAGGTCTGAAAAAATCATTAGCATGGTGAAATACATCTTGATGACATCATCAAGACATGTTTCACCATGTTAATGACTTTCCTTTTTTTCTGAGAGTGTGCAAATGGAACCAAATGGACCCGTTAGGGTCCATTTGGTTCACATTTGTACGCTCTCAGAAAAAAAAAATGAAAATGGGTGAAATTCCCCTTTAAGAGGCGTCCCCCCACTTCTAATAATCCCACTACAACAATGCTTAACCCTTTATAGGTTTTTTCGACCAATTGGTAGATCACATTTTAAGTCACTATTTCTCATTGAAACCATGCTCAAACTAAATTCCACCTGATTGAGCCATTTCTACCATTCGGTAGAGGCGAGTATGCAAAAAATATCCACTAGATGTCACTGTGGCTTCACACAGCATGCTTTACAAGTCAGGTGGTAATGAGGAATTTAGACAGAGAGAAATCACTCCTGACATCTAGGCTCTGTTTTGCCAGAGATTCAAAGGTGAGATGATTTATTCTGCATATTGCCACCCCAGAGATGTTACTGAATGTAAATATGTAACTTGATTCAATTAAAATAATAATTATAATGGTTAAATAATTTTCAGAAAACATGCTCTACCAAACGGGTTGTTTGTCACTTTATGGTACAAGTAGTGCAAGTTTTAGTTTCTTGCACGATAATGTATATATACAATGATTTAGTTTCCATCTGTGTAAACAGAAAGAAAGATCTATAGCCATTAGCAACAGTGGATGCCCAAATGTTTTTATTTTGCTCTGTTTTCCATCATAAATAGTCAAAATATTATCTTGGTATCATTCTGGCATCACTGCCTTTTACCTCTAAATGACAATTCAACCATTTGGTAGAGCATGTTTTATGCAGGAATAAAACATGCTTATATAACTATTTCAGCATCCAAATATAAATGCACCTTGTCTCTGTGTGCATATACACATATACATACATCTGTAAGCTACATAACTAGAAAACTGTTCTCCCCACTGACTACCAATTTGACACACGCATTCCACCCGCCACAGGACGTGCAGTGTCTGCAGTCAAGTCCGTCAGTACACCAGTTGTCCAGAACCAGCACAAAAGCCTCTGCCAGGGTTCTGGACGGTGCCCCAGCCTGGGCTGGGCTGGGGCACCGGTTCTCCATAAATGGAGCTGGCCTATTCTGACAATACAAAAGCCTCTACTTGGGCTCTGGGCACGGCCCCTGTTCAGGCTCTGGACAACTCCATGTGGATCTAATCCGTTCTGACATCACAATGATGTTCTGACATTATGCATAATTTGCATATAGGCCTACTACATATTTGGGCATACTGAAACAAATAAACTCCATATAAGGGCATAAAAGGGCACAAACATAATAAAAACTGGGTGGTGCATGCATTTCCAACTTGCATCGTTCCAGGCCAGTGCCAACGGGCAACGCTCTAGTATTATAATGAAAAAACAATCAATATATCATAATAACAACAATTAATTAGCAGAATTTGTATTTATTCATTGCAAAAAGTATTTCTTGGATTACTTTAGTTCATTTTACACGTTTACCCTCAAGTGACATCTCTACCGTTTGGTAGAGGCTTATATTTTAATAACTGGTGGGTATGATGTTAAAAATAAAATTGATTCTTGTTATTATTGCCTAAATGAAGTAAAAAAGGCAAAGAAATATTTTTTCCACTGCTTCTTTAATGGTGGGAACTTTAAAGGGTTAAAGGGATAGTTCAGATATTTTTGAAGTTAAGCTTTATGAAATACTTGCCATTAATATACTGTTTGCAACTGTATTAATTGATGTCCGGAGTCCCGTGATGGGAGTTCTGCTCTGTTTTGTGCTAAAAGGAAAATCAATAATATGGTGAAACATGGGCCTGGGCCATTTCTGAATAGCCAATGCTAAAATCTGAAAAGGTCACCAGTGTTGTGAAGCACAAGGATATAGGAAAGCTATAATAGTCCACTGCATTCGATTTTTAGCCAAAAAAATAGATATATAGCTATATTTTTGCCCGTCTCCCCTTGGCATTGCTTCTAGTTTGATGCTGCAGCTCTTTGTTGTTGTCAACACATCATGAAAACAAAACATTTGTCGGGCTCAGGAAAGGTGGTGCTAATTCGTGAGGGGGAGTGGGGGTTGTGTGGGATGAGGCCGCTTTTTAGCCATTCACAGTACAGCACTCTCCAGCAGTTTCATAATGAGCCAATAGAGCGGAGGTGAGGAGGAGTTAGATTCTGTTTTTAAACAAATCTGTTTACAAACACAGTGTTTGTACTAAAGTTGCCTCTATTATCTTTAAGTATACTGTATATCTATCTACAATTGCATAACGTCTCTGTTCCTCTGTCTCTCTGTGTGTGGCTGTAATGTGCGTAACTGGAGAACCGTTCACCCCGCCGACTTCAAATTCGACACACACGTGTTCCACACCCCCACAGGGACCGCAGTGCCCGGTACCGAGTCGGTCGGACCCACAGGTGAAGACAGGTGCTTGTAGATCGGGTATTTTCATTAGTTTTGTGTTCCGGGCAAACATCTAATCTCTCTTCTGGGTCTTTTTCTTCTTGGCAATAATCGGTAGAGGGCGCAAATCCTGGTTCTTTTTTTTTTTTGCGGAGAAATTGCAGCTTTAATGCCCCTAAATAACAGAAGTCTTTCTGCATTCCGTGCTCAAATTATCCTACATCATCTTTCTTTTTTTTAGCTTTTATTTATATTGGAGGGTGCAGAGAGACAGGAAGCTGGAGGTAGACAGGGCGACGCGACACAGGTCTCCAGACGGAATTGAACCTGGGACGCACGGACGCCGCAATCATGTGGTCGACTATTTGGTCAACTACCACACTCACATACGCATGCGTGCACGCACACGCGCGCGCACACACACACACACACACACACACACACACACACACACACACACACACACACACAGTACATCATCTACAATAGAGAATGCCACAGGGGGAACTTCTCCCTGTAAACATAAGAGAGAACTCTCGGGGCGGATGTAACATTTCCCAATTGGGGGGGCAGGAGAAAATGGTATGGGGGCGGCTTCCCAAGCCGGCTTCACAAGCCGCACCCTACCAATTCTACAGGACTTTTATTAGTCAAGTAAAGCATCAATAATAACATCAGTTGTTGTTGAAGAGAGTTTTCTGTTTGGAATGATGAAATGCTGTTGGTTTACGTCTAGCGGTGAGACGATTGCAGTTAGTTAGTAGCGGTAGTAGTGTTTCAAATACTTTTAAATATACAGTAAGCACTGGAATATCCTGGGTTGTTTTGCAAGCCATCATGTTTGGTTGGGTTAGTCTGGGCATTTAGGGGGGCGTTGCCCCCCCACGCCCATGCCTAGATCCGCCCCTGAGAGAGAACTCTCGGGGCTAGACGGCGGTTACTTATCATAGAGTCTTTCATAGACAGTAAAGAGCTGCTCCTCATTGTGTACAAGGAGGGGGAGGAGGTTTATCTTATTTGGGAAAGTGAAGGGGGCCTGCCCTTATCTGTCAATAAACAGTAATTAGATTTTGTGGCCGATAGCGTCGATTGGTTTCTAATCTAGCTGTCGCCCTAGACGTGTGTAATTAAAATCCTGATTGATAAAGGGGCAGAAAGCCCGCCCAATGCCACCACTTACCAGACCCTGCCCCCGACCCCTTCAAAACACAAACAGATATGAATGGAGGCCCGGGGAGAAAACTGCACTTCTTATTGATCAGCGCTATCTGCCTTCCTATCAATGCCCTTTTCCCACAATAGAAGCACTATAGTAGAAAGACGGTTCCAATACGTAGAACTCCGGGCCTAAATACCCTTCCGTAATCCTTTATGATAAAAAGCTATACAGTCTAAACCAGCCTTCATACTTTAGTCTTTTTGACATGTTTTAAAAGGATGGGGAACAGGAAGGGCAAAATCAAGTTGCGCCCGCGACCGACGGCCGCGGCTGATAGTAAATGAAGTGGCAGCTGAGTCATGGCCAATAGTAAATGAGTCCCGACAGTGGCAGGTATCCTATCCGTCGCCGCAGGTATCATATCTGTCTGGGGTTACGGTTAGGCAAGGGTTTTAGTGAGGTTATGTTTAGGGTTAGGTTTAGTAGGAATAGGGGTAGGACTCGATTACATTTTTGTTTGAATTAATTTGAAGCTTTGTGATTAATTAATCTCAATTAATCACATTAATATATTTGACCCGAGAAGCATTTTTTGTGTAAATTAAAACAGGTTGGTAGCGTGTGAGTGAGTTTTTCTAAATCAAAACTGTGTCCACACTGCAACCTGTTATGTTGAGGGTGAGGGTTAGAGATAGTGTTGGCAATTTCGGACCAATGGGAGGACGAAACAGTTGGGGTTTGGATCAATGGCAACCCTTATTGGTGTGTGTGTGTGTGTGTGTGTGTGTGTGTGTGTGTGTGTGTGTGTGTGTGTGTGTGTGTGTGTGTGTGTGTGTGTGTGTGTGTGTGTGTGTGTGTGTGTGTGTGTGTGTGTGTGTGTGTGTGTGTGTGTGTGTGTGTGTGTCTGAAATGGATGAGTTTAAACATGCAAGCTTCCCATTAATGAGATGGTTACTGTGAACGTAATGCAACCAAGGACAGATGCCCCTGAGGCCATGAAACAGCCATGCATTCTTTCTTCTTTTTGACTGATGAGTCTGTGAAACCACACATTTATACAAATAAGTGTGGTACCTTGGTCTGTGTGGAATCCCACAGGGGCCAGGCGGGGAAGAGAGACAACAGAAACACTGCCTCGAGATTTCCTATAGTCACACAGACACCCACCAACCAACCAGGGAAGAAAGGATACCCTGCCCTGTGCGAAAGAGAGATGGAGGCAGGAGGGAGGGAGGACAAAATAGATGAACACATGCGACAAACAAGGCATCCAGCTTAAAGGGGAAATAACTCTTTATATTTTTGTGTGTTTTTGGTTCTCCCATGTGTGTGCTTTTTATCCCCACAAATAACCAAGTTTGATCCAGGCTTTGATCCAAGCATTCAGGTGCAGGTGTTATATCATATTGGACATGGGTGTCAAACTCTGGCCCGCCGGCCAAATTTGGCCCGCCGTGTAATTTCATTTGGCCCTTGAGACATTATCAAATTAAAGGGGAAGACCACCCATTTTCAACATTTGAATATGTCATTTATATACCTTAGAGATGTTGTGTGGACATGATAAAAGAAAAGTTCCCCCAATTCTGTATTTCCTAAAAATGGAGGTTTGAAAAAATGGTGAAATACATCTGATGACATCACCAAGATGTATTTCACCATGTTAATGATTTTTCTTTCAGACCCATTTTTCCTGAGAGGGTACAAATGGATGGTTCACATTTTGTACCCTCTCAGGAAAAATTCCAAAATGGGTGGAATTCCCCTTTAAAAGGTTAGTTCATGCAAACTTGGCCCACGGTTTTGTTCAGTTTTAAACTTTGGCCCACTCTGTATCTGAGTTTGACACCCCTGATGGAAATACCTATAGTACCCGACCATCTGGCCGTGAGGGAAACACCTACCCAGCATCACCCAAGGGTCTGCAATGAGACGGAAAAATAACTACCAGCACCCATAGCCCTCCAAAACGGAACAATGAATCCTAATGTTGTATGATGTCGTCTGGCACAGGAAAATAGCCACCCTACAAGTGTGTCCTCTCCAAGACAGATGCAGAATCTGTTGGCAACTCCCGGTACAGATTGTTGAGATTGTTGTTAGTGAGTTTACCGTAAACAAAGATGCACCGCCGGAAGAGCGGGGCTGACGGAGAATGACCAGGCTGACATTTGCTCACTACATGCGGGTGGAGACCTCAGAGAGGAAAAAAATATATTTTTTGTGATGGGTCCCAGATTTGCAGTTAGGTGTTTTTCCAGCTTGCAGTTTTGGCATTATTTCAGCGCGTGACAGGCCGCGCCGTGCGATGAGTCACGGGGAGATCCGTCATGCTGAGAGGAGCTGGTGGATCCGCTGTGTCTGCATGGATGTTTTTAGCTCAGTAACCTGGTGAGGGGTCGGTAGAGAGAGGCTGTCCGTGTGTGTGTGTGTGGGGGGGTGGGGGGGGGGGGGGGGTGCGTGTGCGTGTGTGTGTGTGACCTTTCCTGTCTGACACTGGTCACCTGCTGTCACGTGCGCGGATTGACCCACCAAGCAGTGAATGATGGCTGCATACTCTCTGCAACCCCCCCCTTCCATTGTGACACATACAGCAGCGGCAGAACCAGCACGCATGGGCGGATGTAACATTTCCCAATGGGGGGGGGGGGGGGGGGGGGGGGGGGCGGGCAGGAGAAAATGGTATGCCATTTTCGGTTACAGGATTCGGTTTATGGTTATTTTAGGCAAGAAAAGCATCAATAACAACATCAGTTGTTGTTGAAGTTGCAGCAGACATGTGATGTGATGGTTTCAATGATGAAATGCTGTTGGTTTAGCGGTACAACAATTGTAGTTAGTAGCTGTTTCAAAACATTTTAATTTTACACACTTTAATTTGAAATATATTTGAAATTTGGGTTGCTTCCATGCCGTCATGTTTGGTGGGGCAATCAGGACATTTAGGGGGGCATTGCCCCCCCCATGCCCATGCGTATAGGTCCGCCCCTGCCAGCACGCATGCACACACTCTCGTATTATACACACACGCTCGCATTATACACATGCACCCATTGTGCGGTGGATAAACCACCTCTCACTCAACAGCCAAACCAATCTGGGCTGCTTGAACAAGAGCATAATAAATCACAAATTAAAAGTGTGTGTGTGTGTGTGTGTGTGTGTGTGTGTGTGTGCGTGTGTGTGTGTGTGTGTGTGTGCGTGCGTGCGTGCGTGTGTGCGTTCGTGCGTGCCTTTTAAGGAGGTGGAGTTGGAGAACGCACTGGTCCAGTACTTAATTTGATTCTTAATGGAAGGCAAAAATTTTCGAAGGAAAACTTCTATTGAGCACAAAATGACTTTCCTTTAGTTTTCAATTTCCGCGAGCGTGAGAGGGATTGAGATTGATACGTCCTGGCAGTGCCAGGCCATGCATGCGATACCTCATTTAGCTGATTTGCGTAATTTCCCTACTAAACAAAGTGATTTATACCTGCTCATTTAAAGAAATGAAACATTATGCCATATAATCTTTTTGTGTGTGTGTACTTTATACAGTGTTTTTGGTGTTAATGTGTGGTATGCATTTTCCTTAACTCTGCGGAAAGTAAGGTTAAAGATGTACTTATGGAACTTTACTATTCTACACTGAATTTGAAGCCTATTTTCTGCTGTTTCTGGTGTTGCTGCTTGCTCAGGGGATAAACTGAATCTTGTATCATCAGGTCAAAATTCATGTCAGATCCTAAGCCCTAACCCTAAACATAACCTCAGTAAAACCTATGCCTGCCAAACTTTGTGACATATTCCACGGTCGCAGAATGATTTCCGTGGAAGTTGACGCAAAAAGCAAGATCCAAAAACGAAAACCCATTTCCAACGCGCTCATGTTGTCTTACATGAAGGCACTTTAAGTAAGGTGGCGGTACCCTTGAAACTTAGCGAAGAAGAAAGCGTGTCATCGCCTGGTGTGAACGAAAGTGATTTTAGATGAGATTCTTCTTAAGGATGTCTTGCCCTCCTGTTAATAGGCCGCCCTCCCCCTGCTGTGCTGCTTTGCGCTAAGCTGACCCCCCCGTGCCCGGGGTGACGCATGTCACCGCTGCGAGACCCCCACGGGGACGGAGGACGGGGGGTCGTTTTGTTTTCTTTTTTCCCAGGGCCGCCTGGTGCCCGCGCTCTGCCCTCGCTGCTCCCACCACAGGCTCGGGTACCGCGAGGCGGGATGGGCAACCTCCGGAGGGCTCCGGAGGAACATGACTCCAATTAAGCGTCGGAAAAACCTGGTGCACGCTCCGCTGCCTCCGACCGGCAGGAAGACACCGCGGCCGCCCGTCCGGGGACGCGAACCCAGCAGTCAACACCACCCTGGAGGAGGTCCGGAGAGGTACGGATTATGACGGAGAAACAATTTCCAGGAGGTAAGGACACCTCGAGGACTGTACAGTAACAGGTAAAATATAGCTCACAGTTATGTCACCATAAAAAAAACCCTGTCCTATTCTAATAATACATTGTTAGAAAGGGGACTCGGTCGGGGAGATGAGGATAAGTTCATCCGATTGTGTCGGCTTTGTTTTGAGAGCCTTGGAATCAGAATGAACCAGTTAGGCCGCATGTATTCAAAGTATTTATCGCTAGAACCGAGTGGGCGTGGCTCTAGCGCCACCACCCGGCCGACACCTGAGCCACGTATTGTTGCAGCTACTAGTTATGTATATAAAACTAGTGGCCGCCAGCCCACACTCATCAACAGAATGTTGCAGTTGTTAGGCAGACTGCTCTCGTTCGTCTCATATCCCGGCTCTGCTCCATTGGGATCCATTCAAAACAAAAACTTTCCACGTTGTTTCCTTGTAGTGATTTTTGATTCCATCGCAGGCAAAATTGATACGATTGATACGAGACCACACAAACACCTGGAGCAGGCTTTTTGTCATTTTCAGTGGAAAAAAATTGGAAGTTTCAGAATGGAGTTTGTATCATGGCTCTACTTGCAGTACCTCGTATGACCAACAGGAGTGTTAATAATTGGCCTCCGGCGGTTTTAGACCAGGCCCTCTCCTGTTTTCGCTTACACTAGAAACGTTCGCCGAAAAAACGCAGCTCACATTGCGCTTTGCGAACTTGCCAAGCATTCGCGGCGGGTTTCTTTTCACCGCATGCCCAACACAGAATAGGGAATTAGGGGTTCACGTGGTTAAACACGAAGGCCTCGTCTCTCTCTCCCACCCCTCGTGATTAAAAATGTATGTTGTCACATGCAGCCTTTGGTGTGGAACTCCCCTGGAAAGGGATCTGGTTAATATTCAGGCCCATGTCTGGCTAATGTCTTAAAGTGATAAATAGGAGGTGGGGGGTGGTGGTTCGGTTTGATTGTTCTTCACAGGCAGTCTGGGAGCAGCAGCACAGGGGGATTTAAGGTGGAGGAATCCTCTCAAAGCTCCTCATTCGCGCTCTCTCTCCCCCTCAGACGGCCCATCATTAATTGGGTCTGTCGACGTTGGTCTCCTCAGTACCCAGGGCCACTGGCAGTTATACTGCTGCCGATGAGCTTTTTAAGACGGTTCAAAAGAGTCCTTGCCTCATGAAAGGCATTCAAATGACATGAAATTGCATTCATGTCAGGCCCTTACAGGCATATACATACAGTACAGCGGCACAATGTCTTGTTTCGTGCTCCGCATAATATGTAGCGCGTCTATATAATCTTCCTCCTGGGAGCGAATCGCAACATAAAGGGTGTGTGGGGGGTGGGGGTTAAAACGGTTTTAATACCTCCGTGTTCGTGATTCTGTAAACACACATCCGGCGCATGCAGAACCAGAATGTATATGCCGGGGCGAAGACGGTTCGCGTCATTGTGTGGCGCAGATAGAAATCTCTCCTAATAGAATTTAGTGGTGTAATGCACCCCAGAGTAACTTTTACTATTATGGAAGATAATGAATATTTCCAGAACAGGCGCCATTTCAATTCACACAGCAAAGGGACGCAAGTAATAATAATAATCCCACAGAAAACTGCAGAAAAGATCCACAGGGGAGTCATAGTGGTATTATTACTGCAAATAAAGAGTGAATAAAGTATTGGAACTGCTCAGGCTGATCGCAACTATACTATAACTATAAAAATGTGTGTACAGAAGCCAGTCAGTGCTGATCTATCTGGAGGCCAGTTTCGAGAAGATATATGAGGCCCCTATATATACTGTACCTATGTGTGACTGATATAATTATAATTATTGTGTTGGTACAGGCATATCATTGATATAATAGTTTGGACTGTTCAATGTTGTGCACAGCGCACAACACGTCTTCCCATTATTGTCCCTTCACAATAATGCGTCTCCCCTTTACCTCCCAATGCGACACATTTTACCAACTGGAAATATAGGCGTACCTTAAAGGTATTATTGGCAACTTTTTAAGAAAAATCAAACAAACAAAAAATAAATATATAGCTATAGCTATTGTGTGCCCTTTTCCCTTCTATGTTGCTTCTACCATGATGCTGCAGCGTTTTCCCTGCATACAGACACTTGCTTTGCCCTGCAGAAAGTCCAGAACTTTGGCCGAAAGTTCGGGACGTTGGCAGTCGGGCTCATGACAAGGTGGCACTAGTGTCAAGTGGGGAGTGGGGGGGTTGTGGGGGGTGAGGCAGCGTTTTAGCCCGTCACAATGCAACAGTCTCATAGCAGCTTCATAATGGGCCAATAGAGTGGAGGTGAGGTGGAGTTTACCAACTCAGTAGTTGTGGTTAGAGTGTCCGCCCTGAGACTGGGAGGCCGGGGTTCCATTCCCGGCCGGGTCATACCAAAGACACTAAAAAAGGGACCCAATGCCTCCCTGCTTGGCACTCAGCATCAAAGGTTGGATTGGACCCTGCGACTTACTGTACTTGACATACTGTACTTGTGTTATGTCGTGTTATGTCCAGGCGGTGTAGGCCTATACATCAAGCTGCCACCGCTACAGAACAGGAGATAGTTACTTAGTGATTTTTTTACTGAAGTGGACTTAGATTCAAATCTGTTCACAAACACAGCTTTTGCCTATAATACCTTTAACAGAAAGAGAGAGGGCCAAAAGTGGCGGTGGGGTGGACCCACGCCTGACATTTGATGGCCAGTCCGAGCTCTGAGGACCCCCTGAGGGTTTGAGGCCCGTTTCAAGGCCACCGACGAATGTACAGTATACTGTATACAGCTCCCTAGTCAGATCCTGTGTTCATTTGCAAATTGGACGGTGTGTTACATTCGTAAACCCTCCGAGTTAAGTGGGTGCTCAGTATTTGGCAGCAGTGATTAAAATACACGCATCGTAAGGTAAGCGGGCCGTTTGTCTTCTGCATATGTAGCAGTTCTACTACCTTGTGGCACACTTTCCCCACGCTGACAGTCATCTCCGTGCACAGGTTGTGAGTATATATATATATGCAGCGCTATGCAGGACAAGGTGAGTCCAGCCTTCAAAACTTTTTTTTTTTTTTGCAATTCCTACCGATGTGGAGCTGGAAGGTGATAGCAGAGGGTGGCCAGATTTGGTTCACGGTGTCAACCATGTGATACTTTTAGTATTTATAACCATTAACGGCGGGTATATGTGTCATAAGGACAGCGAAGGCTCTTTTTTCAGGGTGGCCGCTGGCCTACTTCGCTTATCACCCATCCTTGTCCGACTTCTCTCCTCATCACGAGCAGGACTGGTAAAGTGTTACACAGGTGTGTGTGTGTGTGTGTGCGTGTGCGTGTGTGCGTGTGTCGTGTGTGTGTGTGTGTGTGTGTGTGTGTGTGTGTGTGTGTGAGTGTGTTTTCAACAGTGGTTACCAGGGGCCACCAGTGGTCCTTAAGATTTCCAGGTGGTAGCCATGATAAATAAGGAAAAGTTGGTTAACCAGACATAACTCTTTGAGAGCATAAGAATGGTTTCATTTCATACTCTCAAGAGTTCAAATATTCATCACTAAATTAACCCAAGTCTACACAGTCTACAGAATGTACAGCAGAAGAAGATTAATGGTCATTTTGATCTGTTTGCCTGTATTGTTTCTGAAACCCAACCTGGAATTGTGGACAAAAACGAAAGAAATCTTTAATTTGTGGCCTGTGGGGCTAAAATATTATCAAATGGTGTCCGTGGTCCAAATGCTGAATAAATAGTGGGCTCTATAAATGGTTTCCGCTGACTAAAATGTCTTTGAGTTTCCATCAACTGAAAAGACAACATGTGACTATAAGACTTATTAAGCCTAAAATGTGAATAAAACAAATAAGCATTTCGTCCAAGAGAATTTAGATGCCTGCCAAAAACAACACTTCTCCGCTGCAGCCCTGGAGTGTTGGCGTGGGGGGTGGGTATGCGTGAGGCCGTGCATGTGTGTCTTTTATAACGCACCGTGGAGGAAAGCTGAGGAAGCTCTGAGTTCCGGGCCCTCCCACGCCGCCATGGCGCCGATGTGCCAGCCAGGCCCGAGAAGAGCTGCTGGCTGCGCTTTCTGTTTTGTTTCCACCGGGGGCCCGATTCACACGGCTCCTAATGAGGGCCACCATGGATGTGTTCTCCATGCACTAGTCTGCACTCAGAGTCTCTCTCTCTGTAGCTCTCTCTCTCTCTATACAGCACAGCATGTCTCTGTATACCGGTACATGTGTTACACTCATACACTCCCCACCCTCTCTCTCTCTCTGTGCGTTTCCATTTCCAACTATCTATCATTTGCCATCAAGCGCTCGAGTCTCTGGCTCTGACCATCCCTCTCACCATCTCTCCCTCCCTACTACCCTGTGTCTGGTGGAAGTGGCTGTGTAATGGCTGTACGCGGTGGTGGAAGAGAAGGGCTACCCACAGCGGGAGAGATCCTAATTAACAGGCTATTCATTTGCGTGGGAGACGGAGGAGGGCTCCTAGCTTTTTTTTTTTCCTTTTTCCCGAGCACTTGTTTTATGGCGGCGCAGGGGAGCCCTGTCCGGGGATTTGGAGAAGGGATAATTGCCTTTGCCGCGGGCTGCAGTAATCTGGTCGGGCTAATTCATTATTTTAATAAGTTAGCTTCTCTCCTCGGGGGTGTGCGGGCGGTGTGTGTGCAGCGCGCGGGTGCTGCGGCGGTGCGCCGCCGCCGTCAACCCGCCTCAAACCCTGGCGGTGCACCTCGTTATTGTTGCCGATCTTTTTTTTTTCTTCTTTTTTACGCCCGCCGCCCGCGCGGGGTTAATAACTGTTATTAGCCTCTCTCCTCGGCCCCGCAATTTCTCGTTTAACTGGGGCGATTCAAACGAAACCTTTTTGCGAGGCGACTAATAATCAAGCTCTCTGGAACCGGGGGTAATCCCTGTGAAGGGGGTCCGCGTTGCTGGAGTGGGGTAATGAATGCAATCGCCCGGTGCCGGGGGCCGCCTCCTGTGACTCCTCCTCCTCCTCCTCCTCCACGCTACCTTTCCATTTGCAGAGCCCCTGATGTTTGTTTTTGTTGTCGATGCCTGTTGTTGTTTCTACTCGATGCGTCCAAAATCATTTGAGGTGCAGTGGGGGGGAAGAGAAGGGGGGAAAAAATGTGCCTGGAGCGAAGGGAAATGGATCAGATTTATACATACAAACAAGATGATCATTAGGTTTGCGTAACTAATGACTTCATTTAGACCGTAATCTTCCATCTCTCTAATTGGCTATGCAGTTAGTGTGGTGTGTGCGTTGTGGGCATGTGTGTGTGTGTGTGTGTGTGTGTGTGTGTGTGTGTGTGTGTGTGTGTGTGTGTGTGTGTGTGTGTGTGTGTGTTTGACTGAGAGAGAGAGAGGCATATGCGTGTGTTTGTGTGTGTACATGCTGTGTGTGCATGCGTGTGACGTGTTCGTGAAAATAATGTTTGGCGCGCAAGCGTGCATGTGCCTGTGTGAGTGCGTGTGTGTCTGTGCACGCGCGCTGGGTAGTCTGCATACAGCCAGGCAGGCAGGCTTAATGACTCCAATTCAGTCTGACATTTTGCGCATTGGCTGATTAAAAACCATGTCATTTCAACGGGAGTGGAATGAAGACAGGACTTTGTGAATAAAGAATATTGGAAAAATCCAATATCGGAGATGGTGACGGCCTGATGTACGGTGGGACTGGCAGTTAAAATCCAATTATGAATACGGCACAAAGTGGTTAAATGGCTTTTGAATGCACCCCTTTGGATACATTAGATCTCCTAATTCACTTTTGAGGGAAAGCGAATCAAAGTACAATGTAGAAATGGCAATCCTATTATGGTTCGCCAGATAGTCCCGTTTTGCATCTTGAACAGCATAGTGTCCCTTGCAGTATTATTATTATAGGTCCCTGTGGTTGGAACTTGGAACAGTGTTCCTTTTCAGCATTAAGGTTCAGAATGAATTTAGTGGTGAAACTTCACAAATGATTAATGTCCCTGATGTGTGCATTTAGTGACAGCAAAAAACACAAAAACTGGCCAGCACAGAATGTGGTCAAATGCTGTGGACTAAAATGAGGTGATTGACGGTTGATTTGACTAAACCAGTAATATTATGTATCCTCTTTAAATGGAGCAAACTGTCACAATCCGTTACAGTCTGCTCTGTTCCTAGTTTTGGTTAGTGTTTTACTGTTCTGCTGTGGCCTTATTTTGTAGTAGGCCTATCTGGTGTCCTGGTTTCCTGTGTGTTATTGTTAACCTGTCTTGTCTCATCTGTGATTATTAGTTTGCCACACCTGTGTCCTGTTAGTCTGCTAGCCAATCCCTCTGTTGATTACCACCTGTGTTTGATTATTCCCTCCTTATTTAAACCTTCTTCTTCTCTTTGTTGTCTGCTAGTTTAGAATGATGTTGTCATGGTGTCCTGTATTATGTGTTCCAGTCCTGTGTGGACCGGTGTATGTTATCCTGAGTATTGGTTGAATAAATCCTTCTGGATTTGACGTCTCCTGCCCAGGGGCGGATATAACATTTCCCAATTGGGGGGGGGGGCAGAAGAAAATGGTAAGGGGGCAGCTTCATCGCCCGTGTCGCTTCGCGCCACGGGCGATGAAGCCACACCCATACCATTTTCAGTAGTGTTTCAAATACTTTTCAATATAAGCACTGAAATATCTTGGGTTGTTTTGCATGCCATCGTGTTTGGTGGGGCAGACTGGGCATTTAGGGGGCATTGCCCCCCATGCCTATATCTGCCCCTGCTCCTGCCTTTGACCCGTCTGAGTCGCACCATGACACTAACTGCTGCTGCACTCAATCCCTAAGTCTCAACCAGTTTTACGTTGAGGTCTTTTGTATGAATTATTATTATTATTTAATTTGTATCTCTGGCACACAGCCCCTTCTACACTCTAACTCTCAGAGTGTACATTTAAGTTAAATTAATTCATTCAAGTGGGTATATAGGGAGACCCTGAGGGTCCCCGGGGTGGCAGGTTTAGAAGCAGCGGTGTGCAGGGCTGTGTGTGGGTCATACCCGTGTCCTGTACGCTGGCCTGTCTTAGTTGTCATCGTGCTGCTACCTGCCAGCCATTGTGAAATCTGCTCCTGGATATTAAAAGAAGGCCTATCTCTTGATCTGGACTTAAGAGCAGTGGAGTGACACAGTCACATGGTCTTAGTGGGGGGGGGGGGAGTGCCTTATGAATGCTCATATACCCGGGATATCATCCATGAACCAAACTGTGGAAGGACGGAAAACGGTGAACTGAGCTAACCCTTGGTCATATGACTATTAATGTGCTTTCACTGCGACCGCCTGACGACCAAAACACATCTTAATACCACCTGCTGTCTTGCACAATGTTTATCCAAGACCGCGAGAGCCTGACAATGGGGTCTGCATATGCATACGATTAGAATATTATCTGCAGCAAAAAAAAAAAGAAAAGAAAATGTACCGCCGGCTATCACACACCACCACGCAACACACACACACACACACACACACACACACACACACACCACACACACACACACACACACACACACACACACACACAGGAGCGCGTTGGTTGTGCTCCATAAAGTACGCACATGATAGTAAATGACCTGGTTCACTATTAACTAACTATTATCCACTTAATGTCCTTCCTGGCTGGCCACATGTGGAGCCGGGGCTGAGAGCAGGCCTCTGGGGCTGCCTGGGGCTGCTTCAGGGCCATGGTGGTTCAAAGCCTGCTTTGCCATCTGCTGTAGCAAAGCGCTACAGCAGAGCCCCCTTCACACAGACAGACAGGCCCGCTATACAGCTATAGTAGCCGGGGCTGCTGAGGCCCATGATGACTGCTGGACCCCTCTCTCCCTCCCTCACCTACTCTAGGTGTTTACCTCAGCCTCATGCATATGGATAGGGAGACGGGCTGTGGTTCTCTGGTATGTGTGAGCTGACTTGATAAACACACTGAACGCTGCTGCTGTTTCTTAAAAAACCAGAGGGAGATTCCTCACGGATGTGACCTTTTTTTTTTTGGTCATCTGTGTCCGTCTGGGGTGACCTGGAAGTGCAAAACACGACATTTCACGAAAAACAAACCGGAGATCTGGAAACACAATTAGCAAAACGGGCACAAACGTTTCACAACAGAAAATAGGACATATGAAACAAACTGAGAATGAATACATATATACGTAGCGCGGGACAGCCAGAGTGCAGGTATATGCTGTTCGCTTCCCATATACCGTATTGTCCCGAATATAAGACGACTCGTTTATAAGACGACCCTCATTTTTCAAGACCCATTTACAGAAAAAAGAACATTGAATGTCAAATAGTATAGCCCCTGAATATAAGACGACTCAATTTTTGGGATATTTCCATTGGGGAAAAAACATAGTCTTATATTCAGGCCAATAAGGTACTGTACATCCCATATCCCTGTCATCAGTGTCATCAGTTAAATCACACACATTGTCACCCTCAAACCTGCGGAAATCAAGACGTTTTAAAATTACACACAGTATATGTAATTTTATTAGACATTCAGGTATTTGTTTTTACTAGAATAGTCCCTTGCTATGCTTATATTTGGCTGCATTGTTGTATAGTATACATTGTGTTTTCATTATTAAGAAATCCCGAGTGTCCTAGCTCCACCCAGGCGCTCCACCGCGCCCAAACCTGCGCATTGCTGCCCACCTTTAAAGCAGCTCAACTTAGCATGACTGGCCTCTAATGAGCGCTCCCTCCTCTCATCAGGCGCTCCTGAGTCCCTCCCTCTCCTATTCATCAATTCTCATTAGGGAAAATCATCACGCGGAATACAAACTTTTAGCCAATATTCATCACTGTCAGCCCTCATCCACGACCAAAGCAATGACAGACGCGGGAGCCGGGAGTGCCTGAGTAGCACTGACTTAGCTCTTTTATTCCCCCAATCTCACCCTCTCTCTGCTTGCAGAGCCAGAGCAACCCTCCACAGTGCACACTCGCTGACAGCAATTACTTTATGCAAAAAGAGTGGAGGAGTTCACTGAGTGGCGTGAGCGAGAATAAGCCTTGCGCTGAACGCTGGGTGTTGACAGGATATACGGCATGCCGGTAGGGTCATCTATACACGCCTCCCATGGGCACCAAGGGATGAAAAGAAGGCCTAAGGAAGCAAGGATGGCCCATGGAGCAGCTCTTGCGCTTTGACTGTATTGGATCACTCACTATTATAGTGTGACAATGACCAAAGACCTCAGGCAAAAACAAACCTAGGTGTCATATTTAAAGCAATAGTGCACAAGACTCAAGAGGATCCGATGTACTATGAGATTATTTGTTTTGCCGAGCAGCTAGATCAGTGCCAGTGTTTTGTACTGTTTATCAATTCACCATTAACCCATTCAAACCACTAAGTATATTTTATACTTTGACTATTAAAATCAAGTGTAACATTAGGCGAGGAACCAATTCAGAAAGCCGTCTCCTTTTAACTACACCTGTCAGTAATTTACATTGTGATGTCACAGCCAGAGCAGGTAAAGCTAGAGCAGCTTTCATCCTTCTGAAGAACGTCTGGTCCTGAACACAATTATGATCCATTCCTTGACTCCTTGAACAATGAATCAAATACTGGTCCCAATCATCACAAGACACACACAATATTTACAACATATTCATACTAAAACTTCTTCTTTTAGCGAGACAAATCAGGAGAAATATCACTTTCTTATTAACCTTTCTTTATCCCAGCAACAAACTTGAGATTTGTTAGGAGTCAGGAAGAGGCTCTTTGTAATCCGCAATTCAACATACGACAGATAGGGGGCTCTGAGAGGATACCATTTTGTAGGCTTTGTTGTCCATTTCCCTTATAGTGGCGCCAATGCAAGATGGCATATCTTTGTACTTTCAGCAGACTTTCAGCTGTCTCAAACTGATTTTCAGGATCAGGTGGCCAGAAACAGAGGAATGGGGGAAACGAAGTCAGGAGGAGTCTGTGGAGAAACAGACTCTGGGACAAAGTGGTCACACCCTGAGGAAACCGGCAGCTAGTAGCCTACTACCTGTCAAGCCCTGTGTGACTTGGAACCCTCAGGGGAAGCAGAAGAGAGAGAGAGAGGGCGGCCTGAGGGTGAGACACTGGGGGTGAGACACTGAGGCAGAGCTGAAGGGACAGCAGGGAACCAGCTGGGAGCTGGCAGGAAGGACAGCCCTTGGAGAAGAGTCATGGATGACCTACGCCAGGCCTAGGAGGGATGGACCTAACTTGTAAGTACTCACAAAGTGTGAAAAGTTCCAGAAACATTTGAATATGTAAATCATTTAAGTCAAATATTTGCTTCTGGAGCTCCCTGGAACAAGGTTTGCACAACACTGATAGAGCGACGTTTTTCAGCAAAGTGTTCAAGGTAATATAGGCAACTTCAGTGTATACAAAATCTGTGTTTGTAAGCAGATTTGAATCTAACTCTCCCTCACCTCCTCTCTAATTGGCTCATTATGAAACTGCTGGAGACTCCTGCACTGTGATTGGCTAAAACGCCAATCATGAGCCTGACGAAAAGGGCCTGTTGACAATAACAAAAGCTCTGGACCGTCTGCAGGGCACAGCAAGTGTCTGTCTGCAGGGAAACAGCTGCAGTATAAAAGTAGAAGTGACGCAGAGGGGGAAAAGTCAAACATAGCTATATATATTTTTTTGATTTTTCTCTTAAAGGTTGCCTATAATACCTTTAAGGCTCACACACAGTTTTTACGTGATCACCTACTGCTGACTTGGGAAAACTGACATCACATGGAGTCATGGTGATAAGCGTCTTACTGCTCACCAATCTCCCTGCAGTGGTTAAGTTACCATGGAAAGAAGGTGCATTTGTAAATCTGCTGGTTAATAAATGTATAATATAATTTTTGTACATTTGGGTCCCGGGGGACACACACCAAAAGTATCTTCGGGTCTTGAGCTGATAGCTTTGGCGATCACTGCTTTAAAACCATCCATGCAGTACCTGCACATCACAGTCCCACATCCTTTATCTACGTCACAGACAGAATGCTTTCGCCAGCAGTGTGTCTCCCCTTCTACAAAAATAGCGTGTGCTTGCATGTCATTCTCATAAAGGCGGCGAGGATCAATACATTCATTCCCATTTCAGCCACCCTCTGCCCCCGCTGCCCACCCACGCAGCCCCCCCCCTCCCAGAATAGGACAGCTTGCAAAAGCCCAGCCGCCGTGTCAGCTAATCACGGCCCTATTGCTTCAGTCATCCATGCCTCATCGTTGGCCCGTCTACAACAAACCACGCCGGCTGCCTGCCCAGCTCAGCCAGAGATTTACCCAGAGGTCAACGGGGCTGGCCGGCCCCTCTCTCTCTCTCTCTGCAGCCCACCACCACCTCCTGCCAGGTAGGATCACAGGGAAGGCGGGCGGAGATTGCTGAGATTTGTGATCTCGTTTCCTCCACGGAGCAAATGAGATCACACCGTCACACAATGGGGGGGACGCCTTTCAGGAGGACCTTCATTCCAGGCTACGAGATAATAGCCGAGAGACCATTTGCATCAAGCGGGGAGACATTACAATAAATCAGAAGCCGTGATGAATTCTCTTAATGCTTAACGCTAACGCGTGTTAACAACCGACGCTCTCAATTAGTGCCTTTTGGCTCCGGCTGCAGAGAAACGGAATGAAGGCCTCTGTGTGCTGTTATGTGAAAATTAGTGGATGCTGTCAGTGTCAACAGAGATTGATATACAATATACAGTATGACCACGGGGGTGTTCATTTAACAAAACCTAAATACAGTGTACACCCTCTTTTAAGGCATTCATCTGAATCATCTTCATGGCCCAATCCTCCAAATAACAGTAATACAAATCTACATTGGTACCAAAGGTTTGTTATGATTCTAGGTGGCACTCAAAGTATTTATTTTGAAATTCCTGTACAAATTAAACACGCAGTATACCTCTATAATTGGAACCTCCTTGTGAGTGTTGACTTAAATCAACGTGGATGTCCACTAGCTCGTACCCAGGCTCCCCCAAAGTTGGCGTTGAAGTGTCCTTGAGCAAGTCAGCGGGTGCCATGTCATTATTCCGACCTCACATTGTTGCGACCTCCCATTGTTCCGAAACTACGAGACACAAAACCCTATAGCCTTCTCCAATGGGTGGTCGCAACAATGGGAGGTCTGAATAATAACATGGTAGGTCTGTGAGGTGGTTGAGGGTCAGGGGTTTAGCCTCTTAGGGTTCCGGTTGGAGAAGGGTAGGGTTTTGCTATAAACATGCCTAAACCCTTTTCTAACCCTCACCCTATCCATAACCGCAAGCACGTCGGAGTTGATAGTAGATTCTGATCTGTTGAACTTCGGAACTTAGATCAGTCCCCAGTCAGCGAACCCCTTATTGCTCCTGTTTGTGAGTGTGAATAGGTGAATGTAATTAAATGCTATAAAATGCACCATTTACCATTTTGCACCAATCTGCGAACAGTCTTGAATGTTAATACGTTGCTGCACTCGATGGCATACATGTTTGAACTCCATCAATATACACATTGTTGTAGCACTATGCACCCTCTTTGTTATGAGTGTTGTGGATTCAAGATGTCGTTCGCACACATGCACGCGCGTGTGCGCGCGCACACACAAATGTACAGCAGACCATGGAAGGGGTAGCCTTGGAGGGGTAACATACGATGGCCCGAGGCGGCGTCTCTGTGGTCATGACATCAGTCCCATCCCTGAAGACTGCTGCAAATCTAAACAAACAACAAACAGGCTTAACCCACACGGGGGGGGGGGGGGGGGGGGGGGGGGGGGGGGGGGGGGGAGTAGCAGAGAGAGAGATCCCCCCCTGAGAAACAATTTAAAACACCGTTTCGTCTTTGTTTTAAAGGTGCACCCTTCCCGATGCCGTTGTTTCTC
Organism: Benthosema pterotum; assembly: GCA_039105355.1. Taxonomy (NCBI): domain Eukaryota; kingdom Metazoa; phylum Chordata; class Actinopteri; order Myctophiformes; family Myctophidae; genus Benthosema; species Benthosema pterotum. Next base: position 35,104,276 of record CM076980.1, on the reverse strand, counting down.
AACTGGCCACATCGTATATCCCGCTATGGACAGACGGCGCACATGAGGTCAGAACTACAACTAGTGTGGGTTCACTTCCTGCCATCCCTTGCAGAGACCGTGGCGGCGAGGCTTACGGTTACAGGAGAGGATAAATCCCAGGATGCCGTGCGCTGGCTGTGGAGACTCACAGGGGACTCTGTCTCTCTTTCTATCTCTCTCTCTCTCTCTCTCTCTCTCTCTCTCTCTTCTCTCTCTCTCTCTCTCATGCACGCACACACACCACACACACAAAACACACACACACAACACACCACACACACACACACACACACACACACACACACACTACACACACACACACCCCACACACACACACACACAGGGTGACACAGAGGATAAAACAGCCAAAAAACGTGTGGATATTACACACACAATAGCCGTGAGCCAGGGGGGTTGGTCGGTACCGAAAAGGTGAATAAGGCTCATAGTGATTTTTGTCATGGTAAACATGTCTAGAGTTAGAAAATATGTGATAGCCTTGCACAGTGGTAGCTTTATGGGTGCTATCATGCATTTTATTGTAATAACACTATAGGCGGAAAATTGCATGGATCAATATATGAAAGCATACTATATAACTACAAACAACAACAAAAAAATAGGTTTTTCTTTTTTCCATTTCTATGAGGTGTCTGAACAAATACTAAAAGTTCTAAGAAATCGTAGTTGCAGAAGTATGTGTAATACTCATCATTCCATATGTGTGCCAATATCGCAGACAAACAATACACTCTTACGGGCTTATTTTTTCCTTTAATCCTATCACAATGAAAACTTTCCAGAATGGAAGTTGACATGAAAAGTACACTTTTTTTGTATCATTCTCTTTTGTTTTAATAAATTTGGATGTGCAAATGAGCTCAAAAACTCATTAAAATGTGACCAAAATACACCTATTAAGCTTATTTTCCCCCTGAAGAGTGGTGCTGTGCTAGAGCTTTGTGGATCTGCTAATCACAATGAAACTTGACAGTGTGATGGCAATGTTGCTTTTGGACTGGCTTCTAACCTGAAAACTGTCCAGGGTTATACCCCTGTACCTGCCAGGGTATAACCTGGACGGTCATGGATGTGCACAAGACTCTCCCCTTGTTTGGCCTTTATATCAGATAAAAAAATGATATATAGTGAAAAAGCATATCTCAGTGACTTGGGGCTGATTTGAATGATTCTGACATCAAAGTCTACTTTTCGGTATACGGTATAGAGAAAATGGATACCCTCTACACGCCATACCTTGTTGTAAAGGTGACTAATCAAACATACAATACCAACAGCTATTATAAAGGTAGAGAAAATAATTCCCAAAGTTAGGTTTCCAAACTATGTGGGCCAGTTTTACATTTGTCTTGGATTTGTTTTGTTTTCTCATGTTGTCTTCTGAGCTGTGGATTCATGTTGCATAGGTTGCTTAAGAGCACCCCTTTTCATAAATCTATAGATGCCAATGGCTGTACTGAACTATGCGACCTCTTCCTCATCAGAACTGTTCTATTCCAACCGTTGGTGTGAGTTCCTTAGTTGCTTGGTTTGTATAGATCTGGAGTATGCAGTGGCTTGTACATCTCAACAGGAAGCTTGTGTACTTGTGCACAATTACAGGCCAAAAACTTAAATTACCGGTACTTCTGATGCAGGTGCTGTACGCATCCACTAAATTGCTAACTGTCTACCATCAACAGTCCATACATCCATATACATTCTGTATATGATTGATGCGTCTGGTGCTGGTGAGTCTGCAGGAAGGATCTCCATAGTCAATTCTGATTTTATCATATTGGTCATGGAAAAATATGCATTCTCTACATGATGGGAGTTGACTGGAATCAGCCTCCCTCTCCAGATTCAGAAAAGCTGGTAGTGGATCTCCTTTATGTCACTGGAGGTGGTCCCAAAGAGGTTTCAGCTGCAAGTGAACCGCGGCAGGTGTTCAAAGTGCTCTGTTGAAGTATCCTCAGTTTGGCCAAGATAATTGTTTGACTTCTAACCTCAGTGCATTCAGTTTACCATAGCCTCGACATCCAGGCTTTCATTTTTGTCAGAGTTGCGCGCGAAAACAGAAAGCCTGGATTAACACACAGAGCAGACTGGGCTTCAAGTGGGAGTCAACCTTTCGGGGTGGGTGTCACTCCAAGTGATGTGATGTAGCGCAGCAGGGGAGGGTCTGGGGCTGACAACATGTTTTCAAGATCAAAATCAGATCTAACGATCTACGCTGTGGCTGCGCTGGTCCTGCCCTCTAAGCCAAAATCACTGCAGGTTATGCCTAGGCTAGTTTACCATGACCAGCAAAGCACTCAATGTCACATCCTGTAAATGTGTGTAATGCAACCGGACTGTCACCAAGGTTTTCTCCAAACCAGGTTCCAAACTTGTGTAGGTTCATTGTGTGTGTGTGTTAAACTAGTTAAATCAGCTTGATTCTGTGATGTTTAATTCAAAGGGGGAGCCATTGTGGGTTTTGCTGGTATGGCTACCAGAAGTGTGTGCGTGGCTGTTGTTATATTATGATTTTCCTCATGTTCAATTTGTCCGTCCATTGTACAAACATCAGAAATATTCATACAATTATTTAGAGTTCAGTTCAGACAATGATTAATTATATAGTCCTAACATAGTCAGATTATTAGCCTAAACCACTATTCAGATACTCTACTCACACATTTTTGGCATTTCTGGATGTCTTACGAACATAATAGGCCAGTAATTTTAGCTCATTTTGGACCTAAAATTGGAATTAATTGTAACATGGGATTTTTCTTCACGATCATTTCTTTGAGATCTCCAGAACAACATACTAAAAGTAGAGAAATCCCAGTTGCGAAAATATGTTTAATTCATAGAGTAATAAAATATAGAGGCTCAATGGAGTGATAGGCCCGCCTCCTTGCCATTCATTTCAATACAAGTCCTAATAAAACCCCTGAAAATTATAACTGGCCACGGAAGTTCACAGGATATACTGAATGTGAAAGAGGCAGCACATCGCACTTTTCCCTGGAAAAGTCTACGCCAGGGGTGCCCAAGAGGTACTGTAGATCGTGATCTACCAATATATCACCAAGACTGCATGTAGATCACATGACATGCCCTTAAATATATCACACTTGAAATAAGGTAACTTGATTGATTGACAGAAAAAAGGCCTGTCAGCGACAAACAGCGCCTATGGGTGTTACATTATAATAACCTGACTAATAAGCCAGAGCCTGGCTTATTGGTCAGGTCATTAAATGTAACACCAACGACACTATTCCATTTTCACCTTCTATATAATGTAACGTCATCAGCGCACCACTATTCACCATTTCTATAGATCTCGTTTGGCGTTGTTCTCAGCTGGAAAACTGGTGGATTGTACAGCCCAGGTTGGGAATGAGGCATTAGCCCAGGTGAAGAAGTTTAAGTATCTCAGGGTCTTGTTCACGAGTGAGAGGAGGATGGAGAAGGAGATCAGCCGGAGAATCAGAGCAGCAGGGTCGGTATTGCAGTCGCTATACCGCACTGTTGTGACGAAAAAGAGAGTTGAGCCAGTAGGCAAAGCTCTCTCTCCACCCTCACCTATGGTCATGAAGTGTGGGTCATGACCCGAAAAGGTTTTGCGACCAGGTTAGGTGGTTCGGGCATCTGGTTAGAATGCCTCTCAAGCATCTCCCTAGGGAGGTCATCGAAGCACGTCCATTGGGAGGGCATACCAAGGACCAGGTGAAGGGATTACTGGCCTTGGACATTGGATCGTCTCGGGATTCCCCCAGGAGGAGGTCGCTAATGTTGCTCAGGACAGGGAATTCTGGAGCTCTCTGGTGGAGCTGTTACCATGACCTAACCTCGGATAAGCAGATGAAGATGGATGGATGACCCAGAGGCGCAATATGGCAGTTTGTCACATTCAGTAGATAATTTGTGGCCAGAAAAACAAAAAAGAAAATAAAAACATAATAAAAAAAATAACAATAATTAAGTTAAAAAAAAAATAAAAAATACTTTAAAAATTAAAAAAAAATAATGAATAATTAAAAAAAATGAAAAAAAAGAGTACACTTAAGACCTTTATATCAATCAAATATCCCCATGGAGAGCAACAATATGATATTTCTTTATTCATTGGCGGCCATTTTGAATTAAACTTTTTCGCAACTGGGATTTTCCGGGACTTTTTAGTGTGTTATTCAGGAGGCCTCAAATAAATGATCTGTGAAGAAAAATCCCATGTTACAATTAATTCCATTGAAACGCTATTTTGCCTGGACTATAATACCACATATGCCTTTTGATGGCAAAGATAATTTGTCCAGCCCATCAGGCCAGGTGTGAGTGTGACTACTTCACAGTCACAGAATCCCTCCCTTCCCCCAGTGATATTAATGTTTGATAAAATACAGAATTTAGTATATACATACACTATCATAGGATTTTATGAATTACATTCTTTTAGGTTATGTACAAAATGAACTTTTCTTTCATGAACCGAAGTACATCTTTTATAATGTAAAGTCGCTATGTTGTCACTGCCTATAAAAGATAACATTTCAAGAGATTCTCATTTTAACAACTTTTCTGAACAATATATATAGTCTGAGCTTTATTCAGCTATTTTCTGACTGAGATAGGTCCAATAATAAGAGAGAACCATCAGTTTGAAGTAGAATGATTAATTCGGATTTTGAAAACTGTATTTTGGCATGTGATCATAATGGAGTGATAACACACATAAAGCTACCACAGATGCAAGGCTATCATGTTTTTCCTAGTACTAGGGTGTATACCTACCCAAAAATCACTATGAGAATTATTCACCTTTTCGGTACGATGACCCCATATTTTGGGGTCTGGCTCACGGGTACAACATACCCCTCGGTGTGCTTCGACACACACACATACAGTACGCAGACAGAGGCACACACACACACACACACACACACACACACACACCACACACACACACACACACACCACACACACACACACACACACACACACACACAGACTTCTACCTGGCTCCTTCTTTATCTGGCCACAGATATGGAAGCGCTACCTGAACTTTTTCTTGCGGGTGATTGATGGACGGCGGCAGCGTGTCCCTGAGGGGCCTGGTGATTAAACAGGAAGTGTAGCTAGAGAGCAGGAGAGAGAGAGAGAGGAGCTGACAGGCTGCACGGCTGACCGGCCAACCCCCCGGGGCGGATCTAGGCATAGGCACAGGGGGGCAATGCCCCCCTAAATGCCCAGTCTGCCCCACCAAACATGATGGCATGCAAAACAACCCAAGATATTTCAGTGCTTATATTTAAAAGTATTCTAAACACTACTGAAAATGGTATGGGTGCGGCTTCATCGCCGCGGTAAGGGGGGCGATGAAGCTGCCCCCTTACCATTTTTTCTGCCCCCCCAATTGGGAAATGTTACATCCGTCCCTGCCAACACACACTTAGTGATGCGCTGCTCCAGAGGAGAACAGCAGAGTGGACCCAGAGACATAGATTATCAATAGAGTCAATACGGCGTTGTGTTACACGCGGCCTCTGACCTCAGCAGGGTTTTTTGTTTTGTTTTTTTTTTTCTTTTCAGCTCTGATAGGTTCTTCTTCTAGGTTCTGATATCTCATGTCAGGAACCCGGTGGGGTGGGGAGGGGGGTGGGGGGTGGGCTGAGCGCCGCCCCACCGCCTCTGTAATTCATCTGTATTCAACGGCCGGCGTTTGGATGTTTTGATTTTTATCCGTTGCTTTTCTTATCTGGGGGGTGTGGCGGTGGAGGAGGGGGGGATCAAATAATGTTCCGATTAAGAGGCTTGAGATTCATTAACTCGGCGCCCGGCGAAGCGCGGCGCGTAATGTGTTTATTGGAAGCTGTGGAATGTCTGTTTTAGAATGAAAGAGAAGAAGTTGAATGTTTAATTGAGCAAAAAAAAAAGACTACATGTGGCAATACTGTTGATTTTAACGCTGTAATCTAGATCATCAGTTGTCATATTTATATAAAGTTCTCACATTAGCATGCAAAATATTCCATATATGAAACGTCTTGCGGGCGTTTTATCAAAGCATTATCTCTTCGTTCCTAATTAGGATTCCAGTCACTCCGGTCCAAAGAGAAAGCCACAACATCTTACCATCATCGTCGCCGATGATCGCTTCTATATACAGTGTAATGTCTCAGAGAGCGCCGGCGCTTAAACTCATCCCTGAGCTCGGCGTTCGGCGTTTAATTTTTAGCCCGAGCGCCAGCCCACGGGGGACGTTAACCCTTTCTGCTGTCTCATTTTAATCGGATGCTTTTTTTGTTAAATGTTTAACTTAAATTGGGAGCCTCATAAATATTCCAAATCACTCGCTCTGTGTTTGATGAGGAAATGAGCCTCGTACCCGCTGTGATTCCCCAGGCTATGTTGGAGGGAGGGAGGGAGGGAGGGGGAGGAGAAAAGAAAGAAAGGAAGAAAAAAAATCCTACAACTTAAACTCTTAGAACTAGACCCCGGCACCACTCTGACAGCTCGCATTAGCGGGCGGCAAATTGTTTTAACAATGTGAGGGCCGAGCGTTTTGTGTGGAGATAATAACGATGATATCTTCTTTCTATGGCGACACGCGCTCCAGAGGTAATCACAAAGGTCCCCTCTGTCACCGCCTGGCCCAGGGGCTGATCTAGGCATGGGCATGGGGGGGCAATGTCCCCCTAAATGCCCTGACTGCCCCACCAAACATGACGGCATGGAAACAACCCAAATTTCAAATATATTTCAAATTAAAGTGCTTTTAAGTAATAATTAAAATGATTTGAAATACTAGGCTATGCTACTAACTACAAGTGGTGTACCACTAAACCAACAGCATTTCATCATTGAAACCATCACATCATGTGTCTGTTACAACTTCAACAACTGATGTTGTTATTGATGCTTTTCTTGCCTAAAATAAGTCCTGTAAAGGAAAATGGTATGGGTGGGACTTCGACTTCATTGGGTGTGGCTTCAGCGATGAAGCCGCACACATACCATTTTCTCCTGCCCCCCCCCCCCCCCCCCCCCCCCCCCCCCCCCCCCCCCCCTCCCAATTGGGAAATGTTACATCCGCCCCTGCCCCGGCCCGAGAGGAGAGATCCTTTTTTCATATGGTCCAATGAGAGGACATGGCTTGCACCGAATATGATTCTAAATCAATCAAACGTAGAAACGTCGGTGTGCTGCACAGCAATCCCCGTGTTGCGGCGCGTGAGGATTTCTGTCCGATCAAATTAGAAATGCCGGACGTTATATTATAGTCGTATGCACACAATCTGCGTCTGAGCCTGAACGTACTTCTTTCGAGCGTTAATTGGAGACGGAGTTCCTCAGAGGTAGTAATAGTTAATATCATGGCTACCGGGCAAGGGGTCACACGAGGGTCTGTCATGTGAGTCCGTCAGGTGGGCCGGGACCCCGCCGTTTCAAAGTATAACCTCTTTCTACTCCTTCTGTCTCTCTCTCTCTTTCGCTCTCCCCTCTCTCGCTCTCTCCGTTGGCTCTGTGGTCATTAATCTTCCACACACAGGTGCTGAGGACCCTGACCCTCTGCTCCACTTCCACTATTAGCGCCATGACAACTCCACGGTAAGGTTCATATCCCCAACAGTGTCTCCATCGCTCTTCTCCTATAGACTCCACTTCAACTGGTCCAAAAGTCTAAACACCAGACAACTTATAGACTGATAAAAGTTTACAAAAGTACATTTGTTAGCCACTCTGCCTTTGTTGCGTTCAATAGCAGAATGTCCAAACCATAACTGCAGTTGTGTGAAATTCCCATTATTAACCCTAGAACACTATATAGCTTATAATTTTTGTGACTCTATCACGAAACACAGGTACAGTTTACCCACGTCAGACATCAGCAAGATTATGAAAATTGCAAAAAATACAATCACCCAGATAAACTTCACACATGTTTAGTATTCTAGGGTTAAGAATATAAAGATCACGGCAGTTTTGTTAATGCAAATAAAAGTAAACTGTGGAATCCATAATTATACAATCTTAATTGTTCTCCCTGTGTTGCCCATACCATGTGATCAATCACTTGGCTGCTTGCTTTTTCTCTTGGCCTATATGGTACCCACAGTACCTACGGGGTCCACCTGGTACAGATGAATAACTACCCACTGTATAACCCCAATTCCGTTGAAGTTGGGACGTTGTGTAAAATGTAAATAAAAACAGAATGCATTGATTTGCAAATCGTTTTCAACCTCTATTCAGTTGAATACACCACAAAGACAATATATTTAATGTTCAAACTGATAAACTTTATTGTTTTTTGAAATTATACAATCTTTTGTAAATTGATCCTGCAACATGTACCAAAAAAGTTGGGACGGGGGCAACAAAAGATGATGATACAATGATGATACAATATCATTTGAAATGGTTAGACACAAAGTGGAAAAGTGTGCTGTGGTCTGATGAGTCCACATTTCTAATGATAGTGGACCCAGAGAAGGCATTTTGGTTGTTTTTCTGGTTGTTTCTCAAACCAACCTTCTGATGTATGGCTTTGCTTTGCATGGTAGAGTTTTAACTTGCAATCGCAGGCGTAGCGACAAATTATGTAAACTGACAATGGTTTTCTGAGTGTCCCTGAGTCCTCACAGTAATATCCTTTACACAATGACGTCAGTTTTTAATGCAGAGCCACCTGAGGGATCAAAGGTCACAAGTATTCTGTGTTGGTTTTCAGCCTTGTCGCTTTAGTATAGCAAGTTCTTCAGATTCTTTGAACGTTTTGATTATATTATGGACTGTAGATGATGAAATCACTAAATTCCTTGCAATTGAATGTTGAGAAACATTGTTTTTAAATCGTTGGATGATTTTCTCACAGAATTGTTCACAAAGTGGTGAACCTCGCCCCATCTTTGATTGTGAACGACTGGGATGGTCCTGTTATACCCAATCACGATATTAAACTGTTTAAGATTAACCTGTTTACCTGTGGAATGTTCCAAACAGGCGTTATTTGTGCATTCATGACCTTTCCCAGTCTTTTGTTGCCCCCGTCCCAACTTTTTTGGTACGTGTTGCAGGGATCAATTTACAAAAGATTGTATAATTTCAAAAAACAATAAAGTTTATCAGTTTGAACATTAAATATAGTTTCTTTGTGATGTATTCAACTGAATAGAGGTTGAAAACGATTTGCAAATCAATGCATTCTGTCTTTATTTACATTTTACACAACGTCCCAACTTCAACGGAATTGGGGTTGTATATTGATAAGGGGTCCTTTCTCTCATGGTCTTCCACACCTGGATAAAGACACACAGACAGAATGGCTGTGTCACTCTGTATTCCCACAAATTCTAGTAATCATTGTTATAGAGAGTGTGTGTCCAGTAAAAGTCCATTTCCTCCTATTCTTGTTCTGTATGAGAAATACATTTTCAAGTCAGAATGCGAGTTTTTATCGAGTCCAAATATACAACCACACATAAGTATTTAATCTGCTTCAATTGTGTTTCAGTTCCACTTTTGTGTAATTGTTTTGGGAGAGATGCGATTACACTCTATAGCAATGTATTAAACTGAAGGTAATTGGTGGACGGCCATTGTTTCAAATCCCAACACACTAATGGTGTCCTTTCAGAAAAGACATCAAACTGCAACATGTGCATGCAAAAACATTGTGACTTACATGTACAGTATGTAAACACACACACCCACACACACACACACACACCCACACACACACACACACACACACACACACACACACACACACACACACACACACACACACACACACACACACACACACACAGACACCGTATAGTGAGGTGACTCTCCTGTATGTTTGTCCTTTTAAACTCACAGACTTCCTCTGAACGGCGGTGATGTCTCCAGACAGCTCCCGGCTCACGTTGTGAATCTGTGCCAGGTTTCTGGAGGTCCTGACCCCCTGAGCCGCCCCCCAGGCCCACCACCACGGAGGAAGCATCTCATTTCAACATCTGGACCCCTGCAAGTATGCGTACCGCACCGACACACAAAGTCCTCTGTTAATGGTTCCTCTCAGAGTCAAATGAACTCTCTCTCTCTCTCTCGTTGTGTTTAACATACGCAGCATCTCCGTGCGTCTCCTCACAGGCCACCGTATAGGTGCAGCTGCAGGCCCTGGGCGAAGTATAAAAACACAAATGTCACTCAGGATGGGTGGAAAGGTTAGCGGTGAGGCCATGAGCTGGATATAATGTTAATTTCTTCCCCCCCTAGGGGACTAGAACGCAACAGAACGGCACGATGGCGTCTCTCGACTTCTAAATCAAGACCGCGCCACAATCCAATGTACGAAACAAAGCGCGGACGCAAAGACACTTTGTCATCGGACAGTTATAGCGCCGGAGCGATCTGCGTGCGACGTGCGCCACGTAGTACTACGAGCACGGCTAATTCATTTATGAATGCGTCCGACCCACTAGGGGTAAGTGTGAAAACGTTGCTATGGGGGGTCTCTATTAATAATAGGGGCCATGCATTATTGTAATTGATCGTTTATGCCGACGGCTCATTTAGAATGTATCCGCACGGTATCAAATATTCATGTACAGTTTATTTCACGTGTATATTGCATATAGCGCCTGTGAGGATTTGTCAGTCCCGTCCGTTTAGCTCCGTTTAAAACAACTCCACCATTTGTTATGTTCTCTTTGAAATTAGGGTTACGCAAAGTGCAGTCAGATATTATTGCAGATTTTTTTTTCGTCCACGGACGGACGTTATTCATGTCCTGCGTTGTACGTGGTTTCAAATTATATAACAGCAGCGGTTATGTAAATGTGTTCGCACGTAGCAGGCATTTATCGCGTACGTATATACACCGGTAATTTGTCAAAATGAACAACAGGCCATCTAATTTATTATCCATGGGTGTCCTATTGGGTGCGTGTGTGTGTGTGTGTGTGTGTGTGTGTGTGTGTGTGTGTGTGTGTGTGTGTGTGTGTGTGTGTGTGTGTGTGTGTGTGTGTGTGTGTGTGTGTGTGTGTGTGTGTGTGTGTGTGTGTGTGTGTGCAGGGGCGGATTGGCCATCTGGAGTGCAGGGAGTTTTCCCGGTGGCCTGCGCCACCTAGTGGCCTGGACAGTTTTTTTGTTTGTTTCTTTTTTTTTCTCTCTTTCTCTTTTTTTTTTTTTGAAAAGTCCAAGGCAGGCCAGGGCGCCAGGCCCAGGCCAGGCAAACTAGTGTTTCTATCCTTCAAAAAAAGAAAAGGTGTTAATCTTCTACATTCTCTAGTTGTGTAGACTAAGTTGGGCTAATTCACATGATGAATGTTATAACTCTTGAGGGTGTAAAAATGAAACCAAATGGACCCGCAAGGGTCCATTTGGTTTCATTTTTACGCTCTCAAAGAGTTACATCTGGTTAACCAGCTGCCCCCCCAGGGTGGCCTGGCAAAGGCAAAATTGTCCCGGTGGGAAAATATGTGCCAATCCGCCCCTGTGTGTGTGTGTTTGTGTACCCCTGGTGGTCCGGTCCAGACTGTGTCTGACTTTCAGCCTCGTCTCTCCTCCTCTCTCCCCATCCCAGAGAGGTCACCTCCTCAGCGCTGGTATCGCAAGCACAGCAGTCACATTGTGCTTCAATGCAGACAGATTGCTTATAATAACCGTTAGGGACCTTTCATTTTTCCTTGTCAGCGCTTCGCCCGGGATAATTTTGGCACACTTTAAGGATTCAACTCCCCTAATAAGAGGATAAAAATAAACAAGGGCCAGTTGTTGGGGAGCACTATATCGGGATGGCTTAATCCTGTTTACAAGTCTCTAGAACGCACTCCGGGGCCGATAAAAATCAAACCTGGGGGCAAACGCGGTTAGAGGTGGCAATTTTCACTATTTCTAAAACAAGAAATGACTGAGAGTGCAAGGCTTTTAGAGTGCCAGGGTTATACTAAATGGATGAAACGTCATTTTCTAAATTCCATTACGAAAGACCTACGGTGGGGCTGAAAAAATGCACAGTCAATTCATGTGCCATACCAAATATTGGGCACCGTGCAAGTACGTCTATTTTTAGGCCGTTTGACCACGTAGGACGACTAATTCTATTACAAGTCTATTTTCATTTGCTATATAGCTGTTTAGAAACACGTTTCAAATTCTGCCGATGTGAGGCGTATCGATTCCTCCAGGGAAACGTAGAAGTGCTTCACAGTGTGTTGAAAACAGGCGTAGATGACAGTCTTGTATAGTTACTTTAAGGGATATTCAGTGATTTCACTTAATTCAAATATCACTTTTTTTCTTTTTTTTTTTCTTTTTTTGTGACAACCCTCCTGAAATGTGGAAATACTCAAAACAAGATGCCAGTTACACAATCATTGGCCAAAAAAGAAGCAGTGGCATGATTTTTGCAGTTTTTCCAATGTTGTAAGTTTAAGAGATGTCAGTCCTTGGTATGGCATTTATGTGCAAAAATGTCTTGCACATCATTGCATAGGGTGGCTTCCTGGGGGCTGAAGCTTTCCAATCAAACGTGCCAATAAAAAAAATAGTATAGTGGTTGTGGCTTCAGTTCATCACCACTCACCAGGCAAACACAAACTGGTGGTGGAGCCCACGTAAATACGACATTTTAACAAATGCCATAAACCTTAAAAAAAAAAAACAAACACTTCCTCTTCATATAACATTAACACCTGATGATTATGTTTTAGGGAACTGCATCTTTAATTAAGTGAGTCAGTTGTTGTTCGAAACTATTTGTGAAGTGGAGTATGAATGAGGCTTGATTGGAAAGTAGAATTAATCAAGGCAGTTTGAAGGACACAGACTGAGAAGAAAAGTTCTATGTTCTGCCTCGGACGTTTAAAAACAACAGGAGATCAATACACGCACGCATGCGCGCATGCACGCATGCACACATGCACACACGCACACACACACACACACGCACGCACGCAACCACCCACCCACCCACCCGCCCACACCCACCCACCCACCCACACCCACACAGACACACACACACACACACACACACACACCCACACCCCACACACACACACACACACACACCACACACACACACACACACACACACACACCCACACACACACACACACAAACACACACACACACACACACACGCAGAAAGGGCCTATCTCTGACGATAAGATCTAACCATTACTGTCTCCAAACCACAACAGGTTTAATTCGACTGGCTGATTAAAGCCTCTTGTTGCTTTGTGAATCTCACTATAACTCAGTCTGGTCTAACAGAGATCTTTATTTATTTTTATTTTTTTTTGTGGAACAGTCGTCGCGCCATTGTCGGTCATGATATTCCGTGGAAATTGCCTCTCTGTAAAATACGAAACAATTCCATCAACACAACACCCAGCCCCGGGTGTTAACAACACAATATATCCCATGATGCAACGAACCAAACAACTGCCATAAAAAACAACAACAGGGTTCATTCTGGTTCATGCAGGCGGGAGACTCTGACGATATAAATAAATAAATATAATGAAAATGTGTGGCATTCATTCTGGACCCCGTGTTTGCCTCCTATTTCGCAGTGCCTTTATGTATCCACTATTTCTAATTTACCACCGTCCGGGAAAACTGACACAAGAAGCCATAAATTCCCTTCTAATTCCAAATAATTCAGATTACATGGACGAGTAGTTTTCAATCAGAAAGATAATCTGGATGATAGATGGTGGGATAATTGGCTGTCTCTGCCACGTAAATATTGTGTCGTTCTATTAATCTTGCAGAATGAGGTGTCAAGCTGTCAGTCATTCGTCAAACTGAATTAGGAAATATAACGAATAAATAAATGCACGCGGGGCGGGCAGTGTGCGCGCGCGGGCGTGTGTGACACAGGGAAAGGGTTGGGGCACTAGAGAAAGAGAGAGAGATGGGGCAGAGAGAGAGGGGGAGAGAGAGAGAGAGAGAGAGAGAGAGAGAGAGAGAGAGAGAGAGAGAGAGAGAGAGAGAGAGAGAGAGAGGAGCTGCAGTGCAGTGGCCCTGAGTGAAAGTGCACCTTATTTTTAATGAATACTTCCATGAAACAAAACAACAAAAACAATAAATAAATAAATAAATAAATAAATAAATAAATAAATAAATAAATAAATAAATAAATAAATAAATAAATAAATAAATAAATAAATAAATAAACAAGTCGGCATAATCAAATTCTGTGCTATGAACTTAGGCTTTTTCTTTCCACTTTGTCGTACTTAGTCCTTATTTTCGTCTTTTTCACCGTATTTTCCATCCATTTGCAGCCTTGCAGCCTTGTGCAGTTGCAGGCCAACTTTTTAGTCAAAAATAAAAATATATACCTACAAATATACCTGTCGCTTCTACTGCAGCTGTTTCACTGCAAACAGACACTGCCCTGCAGAAGGTCCAGAACTTTATTATTGTTGACAAAATGCTACTGTAGTGTAGTTGGGGGGTGGGTGGGTTGTTGTGGGCCGTGGAGTTACGTACAAACCTTTTACATATTATTGATCATCAAATGAATTCTCCGTCTAGTCGTAGAATAGGACTGGCCTTCGTTTGTTGACAACATGAAAACAGAAAACCAGAAGCACAACATACAACTCCTAAACGCAGTAAACAACCATGAACCTTAAAGGTTCAGTGACTTGAAAAATATGTTATTCACATTTTTAGACTACATCTCTTGTCATTATGTGGCCATACCCAACAATGCATGCCAGAAAATGAAAATTCCATGTTTTTCCATGTATTTTCCATGTATGTTCCATAAAAACATATTTTTAATAATTCCCTGGAAACAAAAAGTGCTATGTGATGACATACCCACTATCACTATCACAAAGCCAGTAGAAATTAAGACGACCTGTTTTTTTTTTTTTTTTTTTATCCCTTTCTGAATAGTCCTCCGCAAACACAGGTGCCTTGATTACAGTCAGAAATCCCATTCTGGCATCCATTCCAGACAGTGTATTACTCGGTTTAAACTCAATAATCATGTTATATATGCACAACACACCGGTAGTCGGTACTCCTGCGAACCTCTGGCTCCAGGCACAGGGTTCGAATCCCTGCGGTGTGAGCTTAATGTTTCACATTTTGTTCTATATGTTACCTATGTTAGCTAGCAATGTATTTATTTGTAATACCTGAATGCACTTTTAATTACACTTCATCAAACATCGAGGGCTTAGCATTTTATGCAGTCTGAATGTATAGTTAGTTATAGTATAGTTCATGATGACCTTTGTTGCATGTCTTTGCCATCTTCACCTGTGTCTGTACAGTATATACATCTAGAAAAACCTAAATCAAATATTTAAAAAGGCAAACCTCTGGAACAGCATTCGCTTAAGTGACACTATACAGTGCAGCTTGTAGTTGACGTAATTTTGGAGGCTTCTATTGTCTTTTCCCCCCAATTTCGTCATTTTTCGAAATTCCTTGAAACGACAAAAACGGCAAAAACGGTCATTTTTCTTAATTTAATGTTGTCTTTGACCATGTACTATTCCCTGTTGTTTTTCTCAGGTTTCATAAAATGACATACTATATTATGTTGTCCATTTTTTGAAACTCCTCAACTCAGAAACTACAAAACAATTACAAAGTGAATGAAATGAATGAAAGACATTTTATAGTTATGCTTTCGTTTGACATAGCCTACTATGGTAAGAAAATGCAATAATTAAATAATTAAAATTTCCAAGCAGAATCTTTATCCAGTGAACCACTGTGCTTGCTTTTTGTGCTCACAAAATGCCAAATAGAAAGTGACAGAAACACCACAGGCTTGCGTACGTTGCTCTCAACATTCAAACATCTAGGATGGAGACCATGAACTATAGCCTGTTGCTTTTCCTCGATTTCGATATTTTTCATAAATCCTTCAAAACGACGAAAAAAACCCAGCATACTATGTTATGTCTTTTTCCTCGAAAATCGATGAATAACGGCATACTATAGTATGTTATCCAAACCATGTACTATAGCATGTCGTTTTTCCCAGGTTTCATCAGTTTGTGAAAATTCTCGAAATGGCGGAAAACTAAAGATGTTTGAATGTTAGGAGCAATGCAGCCAACCAAGCCTCTAGTGCTTCTATCAGTTTCTGTTTGGCATTTTGAGCACACGAAGCAAGCACAGTGGCTCCTTGAAAAAAGATTATTCCTGTAAGTTTGAATGCCTGGGTTCAGGTCACAGCTGTTGCAGTGTGTTCTTTGTGATCTAATGCCTTCAACAGAGAGTAAAAAACAGGAATTCTAGTTTCTTTTTTGTGATTGAGTAACAACATTTATGTTGTTTTTCCTTGATTTTGACATTTTGCAAAAATCCTCAAAAAATGTGAAAAACGGCATATTATAGTATGTTGCCCAAGACCATGTACTATAGCCTGTTTTTCTTGATTTAGTCATTTTGTGGAAATCCTCAAGAATTCTCAAAAATAATGAAAAAAGCTGTAGTACTGTGTTTCCAAGACCATGTACTGTAGCCTGTCGTTTTCCCCAGGTTTCCTTTTTTTTTTTTTGAAAATCGTATAAAATGACGAAAAACGGCATACTATAGTATGTTGTTTTTTCTCGATTTTGACATTTTTTGAAAATCCTCAAAAATGATAAAAAGCGGCATACTATAGAAGTTAAAAAGTGAATGAAATGAATGAAAGACATACTAAATGATATGGTTTTGGATGACAGAGTACAGTACTATATTAAGTTGTTTCGATTTTTTTTAATGAAAATCACAAATAAAAAACAACTAGAATTCCTGGTTCCTGGATTCCTGGTGCTTAGATCACAAGGAACACAGTTAACATCTGGGACTTGAATCTGGGCCTTCAAACTTCCAATGCCGTTTATTGAGGAGTTTCGAAAAAGTTTCGTTATCTTTGTAAAATCGTCAAACGATGAAAAACGACATACTATACTATGTCATTTTTTAAAATTTTGACATTTTTCAAAAATCCTCAAAAGATCTCAAAACAGTAAAAACGGCATACGGTGCAAGACCGTGTACTATAGCATGTTGTTTTTGCCAGGTTTCGTCATTTTTTGGAAAACGCAGAAAACGATGAAAAACAACATACTATACTATGTTGTTTTTTTTTCTTCCTTTTTTTTTTTCGAAATGTCAACATTTTTCCAAAATCCTCAAAATGATGAAAAAGCGGCATGCTGTACAGGAACGTGTACTATAGCATGTCATTTGTCATGGTTTTGAGGATTTTTTAAAAATGACGAAACCTGGCAAAAATGCAAGGCTATAGGCGACGGTCTTGCAAAGAATGCCGTTTTTCATCGTTTTGAGGATTTTTGAGGACTTTCAAAATTGTTGAAATTTCAAAAAAAAATAAAATAAAAAATTGCTTTACCAGTTTTCATCGTTTTCGGATTTTTGAAGATTTTCGGAAAATGACGAAAACTGGCAAAAACATAAGGCTATAGCTTTATGGTCTTGCACAGCATGCGGTTTCTCATTGTTTTGAGGATTATGGAGGATTTTCAAAAAATGTGGAGATTAAAAAAAAAAAACGGTAAGGCTACAGCCTTACCGTTTTTCGTCGTTTTGAGGATTTTTGAAGATTTTCAAAAATTGACAAAACGTGGCAAAAACGCAAGGCGATAGCCTATAGCCTACGCCCTACGGTCTTGCATCTTTTTTCAGGATTTTTGAAGATTTTCGAAAAATGACGAAAACTGGCAAAAACACAAGGCTATAGCCTTACAACTTTGCACAGCATGCCGTTTTTCATCGTTTTGGAAATTTTTGAGGATTTTCGAAAAATGTCAAAATTTCAAAGAAAAAAAAAAAACGCAAGGCTATAGCCTTACAATCTTGCAAAGCATGCCGTTTCTCATCGTTTTGAGGATTTTTGAGGATTTTCAAAAAATGACGAAACCTGGCAAAAAGGCAAGGCTATAGACTTACATTGCAGCCTTGAGGATTTTTGACGATTTTCAAAAAAAGTTGAAATTTCGGTAAAAAAAAAAAAAAAAAAAAAAAACGCAAGGCTATAGCCTTACCGCATTTCATCATTTTGATGTTTTTTTAAAGATTTTCAAAAAAATGTCAAAATTTCAAAAAAAAAAAAAAAAAAAAAAAAAAAAAAAAAAAAAGCAAGGCTATAGCCTTACCGTTTTTCATCTTTTTCAGGATTTTTGAAGATTTTCGAAGAATGACAAAAACTGGCAAAAGCACAAGGCTATAGCCTTACAACTTTGCACAGCATGCCGTTTTTCATCGTTTTGGAATTTTCTGAGGATTTTCGAAAAATGTCAAAATTTTGAAAAAACACAAGTCTATAGCTTTACGGTTTTTCATCATTTTGATGATAATTGAAGATTTTCGAAAAATGATGAAAAATGGCAAAAACGCAAGGCTATAGCCTTACGGTCTTGCACAGCATGCCGTTTCTCATCGTTTTGAGGATTTTTGAGGATTTTCGAAATGTCGAAATTTCGAAGAAAAAAAAAAAAACGCAAGGCTATAGCCTTACCATTTTTCATCGTTTTGAGGATTTTTGAAGATTTTCGAAAAATGTCAAAATTTCGAAAAAACGCAAGGCTATAGAGATGCGCAGTGACGTCACCGCCCCGGTTCCGGAAGTCTTTTTCCCAATTCATTTTTTCTCATAGACTTTTCGAAAATAATTTATATCAAGACGATTACGCCGCGGACACAGCCAACTCGAGTCGTGACGAACATGATGACACACAAACTTTTGGGACAATAAAATAATTTCTAAGATGAAAAACGAAACAAAAAGTCTTTGTATCATGCCGTTTTCTACTTCTTCCCAATTATATATTATATGACGATATTTGGTTTGTTGTCATGATTTGTGACGACTTGAGTGGCTTTGGCCGCAGCGTAATCGGCTTGATATAAATTATTTTCGAAAAGTCTATGAGAAAAATGAATGGGGAAAGACTTCCGGAGAACCGGGGCGGTGACGTCACTGCGCATCTC
>CM076980.1:35046809-35084786 GCA_039105355.1 Benthosema pterotum | reverse complement strand
AGGTCTCAGGTTTGAGTGGCCCACAATCAGCGGACTGGACCCAGGTGTTGAGAGGAGAGGAGCAGAGTGGGGATTTAGCTTGCTGTGAGAGGGGTGGGTGGCAGGCCCCGACGTAAGCTGTGTCTTCGGAGGGGCGGGAGAAAATATTCAGGGCCCGTGCCGCTCCCAAAAACATTTAGGAGGTTAGATGACTTATCCCAAATCCCTTATTTCGTTTTTACTATTTTGAAAAACCTTTTGGAATATTTCAACATGTCAATCTATGAACACGTTGTGAGCTTGTAGACTGGCCATTTGAACTACTGAAAAATGTTTTTTTAATAGTTTTTTTAGGCAAAGAAGTTAAGTGATAAGGGGTTTAACAGTAACGAAAATGGAGCCCTATATGTATTTTGGCACAGTTATACCTCTAAACTATAACACACAATCATGTATTTTGCTGTTGGTTCAGACTGGTACAGATCCGTTTTCAAAATATAATCTGTTCTAAGCTATAGAACTGGACAGTGGCACATGTTTTGAACAACACTGGACAGCGGATCAACTTGTTGTGTTGCGACGTGTTTCATGTAGATGTTTTCAGTATTTGTAGGCTATACTAAAAATGGTCTACATATTTTTGCATGCCATCGTGTTTGGTGGGGCATTAAGGGCATTCAGGGGGCATTGCCCCCGTGCCTATGTCTAGGTAGTGGGTGTGTTGTGTGTATGCGTGTGTGGGGCGGGGTGGGGGGTGGGGGGGGGTTCTATTTGAACCTGCACACCCCGCTGATCAAAGACAACGTTCTGCCTGTGCGTGTCCCAGTCATGGATGAGGCGCATCACCCAAATCCATTTATCCAAACAGAAAAGCCCTACCTAATTGTAGTATTAAACAACATCAAACTCACCAACACTGCAGCTGTAGGGAAAGCTTCAATCATCCTCCTTCGATCTATAAAGTGCTTGTTTCATAAACGACTTTCATGAGCTACGTCCTGTCAAGAGATTCTGTACAGCGGGTGCTCTGTTATGTCTGTCAGAGTTTGTGAGTGCTCGTTAACAGCTCATACGTACCACATGTTTTGAATGCGCACATAATGCAGGACGCAGTAGGTGGTTGCTGTACTGATAACGAGCGCTTCCAAACTCCAACAGGCCATGCAGACTTGGCTTGTGTACAGCCTGTGTTTTCAGGGGAGAGCTGTGTCATCACTTCCATCTTGTTCAACAAGCACTTCCAGCTTGTTCTGTCTTGCATTTTCTGCAGTGGCCAGTCTGGAGACACCTCAATACTCAATATAAGGAAAACCACCTGCAAGAAACAAAAACTTTACAGATTGAAAGAGAACAATTTACAATTTAGGCATTTAGCAGATGCTCTTGATCCAGAGTGAATTACAATGGTAAAAAGTTTACAATTTAATCAGGATTTACAATACATTTTACATTATACAATGAAGCACTAAAAACATTGTAATACATTGTAATACATCAGGCAAGTCATTGCAGCAAGTACTGTGGGTGGGTATGTAATACAATTGCTATGTGCCGAAGTGTCCTTGGGCAAGACACTGAACCCCAATTGCCTCCAATGAGTTGGTCAGTGTGAGCTGGCCACCATTGGTGTGAATGTGGGAAGTGGGGACCTGGCGTCGACTGTTCGCCGCTCTACTTCCCAATGTATGAATGAATGGGACCATTGTAAAGCGCTTTGAGCACTTGGAAAAGCGCTATAAAAATGCAATCCATTATGTAATACAATTGCTATGGGCCAAGATGGAGTCTGAAGAGGTGAGTTTTCAGAACAATTCAAGCACAGCTGTTGGTGAGTTTGACCTGGGTCTTTTCAGATGAATGGGCCGTCTATGGGAAGTTGCACCTATGGCACCTTGCTGGCAAGATGGCCACTCTGAATATCATCTGTGCTCCTTTAAATGGTTCCCACCATACTGCTTGCCCCTTACAGGTTTCTATGGGCTGCTACTTGGTTGATTTAGAGAAGTCGGAGCGCTCCACACATGTAGATACACCTCGCCGGGCCGGCCCGAGCCCCACGCCTCTCTCTCTCTCTCTCTCTCTCTCTCTCTCTCTCTCTCTCTCTCTCTCGTCTGTCTTAGCTCTCGCTGGCACACACAAGGTCATCCGCTAGCCAGTCACGACACTCTAATTAAGGCGACTGATGGACACGGCTAATTGGTGGGATTTATAACCTCCTTTTATGATGCTTTATGAGGAAGGCAAGTGGAGGGCATTACCGTTTATAGGCCCTAGCTGGGCTCCGTGCTGGACGGACCCCGACCTGCAGGCCTGTTGTACACGGCGGTGGGGAAACCTTTCCCCGCTGTCCTACTATAGTGGCGAAACCTCTCTGCGATGACCCAAGGTGTCGAGATCGATGCCTTTATTGTTCCTGTGAGCGAAGTTCAGTCGATTTTAGTCATGATTCCATGTTCATGACCAAGATTTGTCGAGGAAATGTGGACTCACTTTTACAAGTCACACCGCCATGCAGCCCCCCCCCTCTCCACAGGGAGGTCCAGTGCACCAAAGCATATTGGTCGTGGTATAAGGAGAAATTCAGCAATCCGGTCAACTTCGGATATCACTACATCCATTAGGTTTCTGGGTCTTCTTCCAGGCCTCCTGCCTTGCAGCTTTAAAGTCAGCATTCTCAAAGTGTAAGCTACTAGGTAACTTTGACTGGTTGTGGTCACTGCCGGTACTGCAGTTTTTAGATCAAGTCCTACATTTCCCAGCATCCCTTGCTCTTTAAGTATTCGCATTCTGACCAATCAGATGTGATGTTACGTAATCTTTCCGGGAAACAGTACCCCCATCACTTTTTGATATAGAAAACATATTTACAACAGGCTTTGAGGGCTGAAATCCAGGCTTATGTGACAAATATGCCAGTGATAATGGATATCAAATATAAGATTTGTTTTAATGAAAAAGTTACCAATGGCATACATTTAACTCAAATATTTGCTTCAGAGGGTCTCTGTCTAGTAAAATGTCAAAAATGTGGAATTGCCCTTTTAATAAGGTTGTATTAATTCAACGGAGTCCGGTATGAAGTTAGTCTAAGCGAGGCGCACACAGGAGGGCCTGCCCTGCCCTGTAATGGCTGTGTGGTTATTGATTGTATTGTCAGGGTGGCTGACCAGGGTCCTGGGCTGCGGCGCTGCGGGGCTCAGTCCATCTGTGGACAATGCAGTCAGTTACAGCTCACTGCTCCGTCTAATAAAGGACAGGCAGATTGATGTCACCAGTATGGTTGAACTCTGCCTAACACTCACCAGCACCCCTCTGTGCACACGCCAGGGGCGGATCTAGGCATGGGCATGGGGGGGTCAATGCCCCCCCTAAATGCCCTGACTGTCCCACCAAAACATACTTGGCATGCAAAACAACCCAAGACATTTCAAATTAAAGTGCTTATATTTAAAATGATTTGAAACACTACCACTACTACTAATTAACTACAGTTGTGGCACCACTAAACCAACAGCATTTCATCATTGAAAACAGAAAACTCTATGAATCAGACCTTATAGCTTTATGCATGCTGGGTGTCTGTTGTAACAACCAGCGTTATTATTGTTAGTTTATTTGGTCAACAAAAGTCCTTTAAACCAAAAATGGTATGGGTGCAGCTTCATCACCTGAACCATCCCCATACAATTTTCTCCTGCCCCCCAATTGGGAAATGTTACATCCGCCCCTGGCATGCCCACACACACACACACACACACACACACACGCACACACACACACACGCACACACACACACACATGTGCACACACGCAGTGGGACGGTCAGGGACGGGTGAGAGAGCTGGTGGAATCATTATTTTCCCCGTACCCTTAGAGATGCCTTTTCCAGTGATCATAGGAAGTCATGGGGATCCCATTGAGAATAAGATGACTCTGAACCACACTGCTTGAAGTAGGAGTATTTGGAAGAAGGGAGTGTGTTCTGTAGTAGCGCTCGTACGGTATGTTACAGTATAATGGCAACTTGGGCTAGAAACAGGGGCGGATCTAGACATGGGCATGGGGGGGCAGTGCCCCCCTAAATACCCAGTCTGCCCCCCCCCCCCCCCCCCAACCATGATGCCATGCAAAACAACCCAAGACATTTCAAATTAAAGTGCTTATATTAAAAATGATTTGAAACACTACTACTGCTTGTAGTAGTACAAGCAGTAGTAGTCTTGACTAATAAAAGTCCTGTAACCGAAAATGGTATGGGTGCGCAAAGCGACACGGGCGATGAAGCCGCCCCCATAGCATTTCCTCTTGCCCCTCCAACATGTTCTCTTGCCCCCCCAAATGGGACATGTTACATCCGCCCCTGTCTAGAAATCAATTTAATACCAATTCCATGCAGCTCTGCTCATGCACCTTTCTCATTATGTCCTTTAATTTTGTAATATTACAATAACAAATACAGAATCTGTAATAAAGCGTTTCTGCGATAGGAAAAAAAAAGCTCAGAAACTCTCTCTCACACGCGCACACAGACAGAAGTGCACACACATTTCAGCTGAAGCACACAGCGGCGCACACACAAATTATGTGCAACCTGTTTGTATCAAACAGAGCAAGAAAATGCAGTCTGTCTGGGATCTGTGTGCATCCCCTCAGGGGAAAAACTACCCCACGCTGTCAGTCAGTCAAGCACACACACACACGCACGCACACACACACACACACACACACACACACACACACACACACACACACACACACACACACACCCACACACACACACACATCAGGGGCGGATCTAGGCATGGGCGGGGGGGCCTGGGGGGGATGGGCGGGGGGGGCAATGCCCCTAAATGCCCAGACTGCCCCACCAAACATGATGGCATGCAAAACAACTCAAGATATTTCAGTGCTTATATTTAAAAGTATTTGAAACACTACTATACTGTTACTAACTAACTATACAACTGTCTCATCACTACACCAACAGCATTTCATCATTGAAAACAGAAAACTCAAAGTCAGACCTTTAGCTTTATGCATGCTGCCTGTCTGTTGCAACTTCAACAACAACAACTGATGTTGTTATTGTTGCTTTACTTTCCTAATAAAAGTCCTGCAACTGAAAATGGTATGGGTGAAAATGGTATTTTCTCCTGCCCCCCTAATTGGGAAATGTTACATCCGCCCCCGGCGCGCATGGGCGCAAACACACACATACACGCACGCACAAACAATAGACTGTCTTTGTCCAGCAGCAATCCGTATACACGACAGACATCCACCGAGGAAGTGAGGACTGGGAGCAGCAGCAGAGTTGTGGGCGCCGTGGCGCGGTTGACAGACCACCGCCGAGTGAGTTTTCTGGTAATAAAAAGGTGTAACGATCACAGGCCCCCGCGATGATGGCTTCATGTTCTGCTGGTTAAAGTCGTCTGCTTTAGGAGGAAGTTGGCGGCGGGGCTGTGTGTGTGTGTTTGTGTGTGTGTGTGTGTGTGTGTGTGTGTGTGTGTGTGTGTGTGTGTGGTGTGTGTGTGTGTGTGTGTGTGTGTGTGTGTGTGTGTGTGTGTGTGGTTGGGGGGGGGGGTTGGTTGGCTGAGCCCCAGCCAGCCCCGGCAGCGGCCCCGCTGGTGGCAGCCCGGTACGAGCGATTACTTCTGCGCAGCCAGCCAAAACACAAAAATCAATAAACAATCTCAACGTTTCGGAGGGGCCTTTCGTCTGACCTAATAAATGTCTCAATTCACTGTTATGACTTCATTTCGCCCTAACGTCTTCTTCATGTGCATTTTTTGCCGATCAATTAGAGAATGGAGTGCAGCGCGACCCCCCCCAACCCCCCAGGCCCCCTGCAACAACCCCCCACCCCACCACCTTTCTATGGCCTGCCATGACTCCTGCCCTCGATCGGTGGCTGCCACTCTTTCTCTGTCTCTCTCTCACACACACCAGCGGCGGATCTAGGCATGGTCATGGGGGGGCAATGCCCCCCTAAATGCCCAGTCTGCCGCCCCCCAAACACGATGGCATGCAAAACAACCCAAGATATTTCAAATTAAAGTGCTTATATTTAAAAAGATTTGACACACTACTGCTGCTACTAACTAACTACAGCTGTGTCACCACTAAACCAACAGCATTTCATCATTGAAAACAGAAAACTCTCTGAGTCAGACCTTTAGCTTTATGCATGCTGCGTGTCTGTTGCAACTTCAACAACAACTGATGTTATTATTGATGCTTTACCTGCCTAATAAAAGTCCTGTAACCGAAAATGGTATGGGTGCGGCTTCATCGGCTCTGGCCCCACACCATTTTCTCTTGCCCCTCCAACATGTTCTCTTGCCCCCCCAAATGGGACATGTTACATCCGCCCCTGACACACACACTCACATACATGCACGTGCGCACGCACACAGTGGTGCACACGTATTCCGAGCCCCAGTGCAAGGTGAATCGCTATTTTTATCCTCTGAAATGAGATCCGTTTTGAAAGCACTAGTCCAAAAAGGCACAGAGGGTACCACTTTGCCGGGCAAGAAATCTATACTACTACGAAACATTTTCCGGTGGATAGTAATTGTATATCTCCTTTTGGGGCGAAGTATAATGTTTTATTTTTTCTTCTCCCCTCCTCATTTCTTTTGGTAAATGATCTTGCAATTTACCATATAGCGCCTTCGTCATCCAAAGCACTTTAGAGAGCGTGCGTTAGTTACATTCACCCCCACTCACTGGGGCATGTGGGTCGAAGCCGGAAACTAGGGGTGCAATTTAAATTATGACCGATATCCAAGTTCTGATTATTTGAAGGGTCATATCTGCCTAATACTGATTCTGATATCATATAGATGATCACCATGGAAACAAGTCTAGGCCTGACAGGGGCTTGGCCCAAAGCCTGTTAATAACGTATTCACTCAATCAATAATAAAGTATTCAATGGTAAATTTATCCTTTATCCAAGGCGCTTTACATAGCTTGTGCATCACATTCACCCATTCACACACACATTCACTGATGGCAGTGGAAACCATGCAAGGTACCTACTAGCACGTCAGGAGCAATTAGGGGTTCAGTGTCTTGCTTAAGGACACTTCGACACTGACTCTGCGGGAGCCTTTCGTCTGACCTAATAAATGTCTCAATTCACTGTTTGACTTCATTTCGCCTTAACGTCTTCTTCATGTGCATTTTTTGCTGATCAATTAGAGAATGGAGTGCAGCGCGACCCCCCCCAACCCCCCCAGGCCCCTGCACAACCCCCCACCCCCCACCTTTCTATGGCCCGCCATGACTCCTGCCCTCGATCGGTGGCTGACACTCTTTCCGATCCGATACTTTTCCCGAGACCGATACGGTGTCGGGACACCTAGTCACAAGTTAAAGATAGAATGCCATGATTTTACCCTAAACCCTACCCTAAAACATGATCATCATGTATTAATGTTATATGAAAAGTAAGATTTTTTTTTTTTAAGTGTACAGTGTTTGTTAAACTGACATTTTTATGATTCCACCCTACCAGGTCATTAAGTATGCCTGGTTTGCCTCGTGGGTGGTGATGGGTGGAGATCCACCTGAACTGAAGCCACGCCCACAGCTTTAGTTGCATGATAAAGGGGGAGGAGTTAGAGGAGGGGCTGAGCATGTGATGTCACTATATTGAAGTTTTTTTTTTCATTGGCACATTTGACTGGAAAGGTTCAGCCCTCAGGAGGAAACCCTAAATACAAAGGGAAGACATCATTGCACATAAAAAACACACCAAGGGGTCTATTTACATACTGTCACCTCTTAACCCTTAGTGTACTGAACGCGTTTTGGTGTTCTAAGCATTATGTTTTAACTATTGAAAAATAGCAGATCTACAAGCTCATAGCGCGCCACTCGGTGGCGCGCTATGAGCTTGTATCTCTGCTATTTTTGAAAAATCGTGAAAACGTGGTGAAATCTTTGAATATTATGTTATTCAGAAACTAGACAGGACAAAATTGAAAAAGAAAAAAAAAATCATGGCACACCCTCTTTAACATCCCGCGTCATGGTGCTGGTACAAATCCCAGTGGGTAGCGGTAGGTATAGGCAGGTATGTTTGGGTCTGGGCTCAGAGCAAGGTATAACAAGATGTGTACATATAGTAAGTGTGTAGGAGAGGCTCCATTTCCAGGCTGTCGGTGACAATGACAAGCACAGTCTCTCACTCTCTCTCTCTCTCTCTCTCTCTCTCTCTGCTGTCACAGGGCCTAATCCCAGCACTGCAGGGATGACAGGTGAACGGTGCCAGAGCCCCCTGGTCTGTGACTGCATGGGGGAGAATCCCCCCCCCCCCCACCCTCCTCTCTTGTCTCCCATCGATTCTGCCAGCTCCCATTATTGTCAATCAAGGGGCCAGCAGCCGCGTGCGTCTCCTGCTCCGCAGGGAGGTGAAACCACGCGTCGGGGGCCAGCCAGCGAGCTGCGGCATCATGGGCGGAGAAGGAGGAGAGCCGCCAGCATCGCCGCACCATGCAGCCCTCCGACCCCACCACCACCCCCCTGCAAGATGGTGTTGCCAACTGCCAAAATCCAAAATGCACTAGTGGCACTTCCAAAATGCACTAGAATGCGCCAGAGCAGTGGTTTTCAGCCATTTTCATACCAGGGCCCACTATTTTCAGATCTACAGTATAAGGGTCCATTTGGTTATGGTTGGACCAATGGTCCTTTCTAGGAAGGAAGGAGGACTCCATCATAGGAGGAAAAATGGTGAAAATGAGAGTTGTTTTTTTTTTTTTATCTCTGGCATCTGTCAATCAATTTCGCCCCAACTCACCAGCAAAAAAAGTTGGCGCTTTGGGGGTCTGGGAAAAAGCTAAATATAGCGACAAATGCGCCAAGTTGGCAACACTGCCACAAGAGACCACCCCGGGCAGGATGCCAGAAACCAACTCGTGAGCGGGACCTATTTCTTTTTCTGCTTTACAACAGGGGCCACGTACCGTACGCCCCAGAAGCCACCGAGGTACAGGTGAGAGGAGCGCGGCCACGGGCTGCCAAAACTCGGGTTCTACAACAAAAAAAAAGCACAGGGGTGGCCGACCCCCCCCCCCCCCCCACACAACAACACACACACACACACACACAACAAACGCAGGTTCACGGCCGCGGGTCTGTCAGCGGAAAAGCATTACTGCTCCCTCAGACGTGACTGCCTTGTTAGAAAAATGACATAATAACAATGACAGGAGTAATGAAACAGCGGCGAGGCGCTGTTTC
Organism: Benthosema pterotum; assembly: GCA_039105355.1. Lineage (NCBI taxonomy): Eukaryota > Metazoa > Chordata > Actinopteri > Myctophiformes > Myctophidae > Benthosema > Benthosema pterotum. The sequence goes on along the minus strand of CM076980.1, from coordinate 35,075,552 downwards.
CGTGGGGACGGGGGGGACGGGGGCTGCTCTCAGGGGCCAGGTCCATCAGAGAGGAGAGGGGGGGCAGGGGGGCCCAGATGGGGTCCTTGTGTGCGAGCCAGGGGCGGATCTAGTAATGGGCGTGGGGGGGGAATGCTCCCCTAAATGCCCAGACTGCCCCACGAAACATGATGGCATGCATGTTTTTTATATTTAAAATGATTTGAAACACTACTACTGCTACTGACTAACTACCATTGTGGCAGCACTAAACCAACAGCATTTCATCATTGAAAACAGAAAACTCTCTGAGTCAGACCTTTAGCTTTATGCATGCTGCGTGTCTGTTGCAACTTCAACAACAACTGATGTTATTATTGATGCTTAATTGCCTAATAAATTAATTGCCTAATAAAAGTCCTAACTGAAAATGGTATGGGTGCGACTTCATGGGCGATGAAGTCGCACCCATACCATTTTCTCCTGCCCCCCCATTTGGGAAATGTTACATCCGCCCCTGGTGCGAGTAACATCCCCCTAGCGGGGCTCTAGTAGGTGACCCGCACCCGCCCGCCCACCCGCCCGGGCTGCTGCTTCTTGCTGCAGCGGCCGTGGCGGGCGGCGTGCATGCAGGCAGGCAGACAGGCGTTCTGGTTGGGTAACGTGACCATGCGGTGCCTATAAGCTGCAGGGAGATTGATGGGAACGCGCCGGGCGCCCCCCCCCCCACCCCCACCCCTCCCCCCCCGTGCTGTAAAAGATTATCCGCTCACCCGCTGGAAACAAAGCTGTGATGGAAATTCGTCTCGCATCATCAGCAACAAAATATCTACACGGCGGAGCGGGAGTCTCTCATTTTTCATGGGCTATATATTAAATAAAAAAAGAGCATTAAAGCAAAAGGGAAGGGGGGTGGTCTGAGTGATAGCGCTAGTTAGTGTTTTTCTTTTTTTTTTTCTTTAAACGGGGCCACTTGAATCAAGGAGATTATAAGGTTTTTATTGGCTGTCAGAAAACACAACTTTCTGCGTACTTCACCCGCTGAAGCTCATAACGCTCTGATTAGAATGCCAAGCGGAAATGAAAAGGAATGGACGCCGCTGTCTGCCGGCGGAGAGAGAGAGAGAGAGAGAGAGAGAGAGAGAGAGAGAAGAGAGAGAGAGAGAGCCGCTGGGGAAGAGCTCAGATATACCTCTCTCTCTCTCACCAACACACACACACACACAACACACACACACACACACACACACACACACACACACACACACCCACAACACACACACACACACACACACCAGGGGGGGATATAACATGTCGCATTTGGGGGGCCAGAGAAATGTTGGAGGGGCAAGAGAAAATGGTATGGGGCGGCTTTATCGCCCGTGTCGCTTCGCGCCACGGGCGATGAAGCCGCACCCATACCATTTTCGGACTTTTATTAGTCAAGTAAAGCATCAATAATAACATCAGTTGTTGTTGAAGTTGCAACAGACACGCAGCATGCATAAAGCTAAAGGTCTGACTCAGAGAGTTTTCTGTTTTAATGATGAAATGCTGTTAGTTTAGTGGTGACACAGCTGTAGTTAGTTAGTAGCAGTAGTAGTGTTTCAAATCATTTTAAATATAAGCACTTTAATTTGAAATATCTTGGGTTGTTTTGCATGGCATCTGTTTGGGGGGACAGACTGGGTATTTAGGGGGCATTGCCCCCCCATGCCCATGCCTAGATCCGCCCCGCCCCGACACACACACACACACACACCACACACACACAACACACACACACACACACACACACACACACACACACACACACGTCACAACACACAGTATACAGTCTGAATGGATAGGCCCGCTCACCATCTCCCAGGCCGTGGGATTAATACACCTTCACACACACTGGTTCACACGTAGATCCACACAGGCTATGGGATTGGGTTACTCTAAGGAAGACGGAGCTGCAGTTGTTCCAGCTAGGATACATGAGATGCATCTGTTTCACTGTTATCTCTCTCTCTCTGTGAAGTGAATATTATATTCAGCTGATAGGTGTTATTTGAATTTCCCATTAGGGGGTGTGGAGCGCGCAGTGCATCTGGGTGAAGAAAGGGCCTGTTGATGGTGATGCTGGTTGGTTGGTTGGTGTCATGCAGAGCAGAGAGCCTGCCAGCGATGATAAGGATGAACTGAGCAACATGCAGAGAGAAAGAAAAAACACACTGGTGTGGTATCCAAAGGGTCGCCTGTGTGTACCTCCGAGCAGTACTGTGAAAACGTAGTGATGTTTTAGAAGATTTTTTGTACATCAGGTTTCCACCTGACAGAGGTAAAATATAAGTATTCGACTAGTACAAAACTATTGGCCGTCAAACGCTCCAAAACAGCAAAGCGGCTCAGGTAGATTACTCTAAATGTTTCAGATATACTTTGGGAGATTGAAGGGCTAGTTTAAAATAGTTTAAAATAACCACTACAATATTTTCTTTATCTGAGATGTACAGCAGTGATGTAGAAAGTAAAACTACTGAAACTACCTCAAAGCTGTAGTCGAAAAGTACTGAATTACATTCGCTGCCTCCGAGGAAGCCGACACGTCGCGCTGGAGGCTAAACGATATTTAACAAGAAACCAAAACCAAGTATGAAGAAGAAAACCTGACCATCATTGTAATTCCAGTTCCATCTTTTTGATGGTGGAAGGCACACGATGGGCAGGGGACCTGAAACACCTAAAACAATGCAATAGAAATAAATTAAAGACCTCCAATTGAGAAAACACTGTCAACTCAGTCTTGTCAGTTTGTTTAAATGCCACTTTCTGTTTCCCCCAGGAAGAGAGGGAGGGAGGGGAGGGAGGGAGGGCGAGAGCGAGAGAGAGCCGGGAACATCAAACTCCTAAACATGACAGAGCTGGCCCTTTCTGACGAGAGGAAGGCATTGATTTTTCCTCCATTTCACCATCAATCTGGTGGAGAAGAGGTGGCTTGTGGATGCTCAGACAGCTGATGATGTGATTTGTAACCGTGGACCACCGGGAGAGCCGGAGAGAGAGAATTGCTCTGAGTCCTCCCACGCGTGGCGAAGTGACTGGCGACTTCTTCAGCAAAACCAGCACACAAGATTAACAGTGGGCGATCTATTGATAATCTCCACAGGCCCGGGGAGTGTTTCCTCTCTCACACACAGAGACACACTGCAGCAAACGATTTCATTTGGAGTCGACGGAGCCCGTTGTCAAAGTCTCTACAGTGCAATTGTGCTGTCAATTATGTTTAGCGTCTGTAATAAAAAACAAACAAACAAGGAAATAAATGTGCAAATCACGCAAATGAACCGCTTCGACATCAAACCCTCGTCTCACACAGCGGCTCGTTTTCGTCGTCGTCCTTAATAGCGACAACCATTTATTCAACACAAATTCAGCCAAAGCATTTGGAATAAATATGTTTCAGAAGCGCACAGGCAATATTATACTCATGACACGCACGCACACACATACACACAGGAATGATTACTACATCACTTAATAGAATATACTGTAGGCAGGAGGACATAATCTGCTCAATGTTCCACATACAAATAATCATGAGATCCCAATAGACGTAATGACAAAGTAGCGTTTCACCAACCACTCTCCCCTGTAGTGTTTACACACTGCAACTTTGGTGCAGCAAAACATAAGTCATATCAATGCATTTTTCACCATAGTACTGTGAGGGGGTGGGGGGGTAGACACCAGTACACACCAAAGGTTGTAAAATACATTTTCGAACTGTTGTTGGAGTCATGAGTCTATCGACAACACCAGTGGCGTTTCTAAGCCATTTGGAGGCCCAGGCAAGATTTTCCCTGGAGCCCACCTTACCAAACGTTTGGTAAGGTGGGCTCCAGGGGGTGGGCTCCTGTGACGTCATACCTATGACAGGCACAGTAAAAATGGTGCCCCCCCCAAGGGATAAAAATGTGAAATATTTTTAAACTGCAATATAACATATTATATGTGTTTAAAGGTTCAATTCTAGTTAATGACATATTAGAATGTTGAAAATGGGTGGACTTCCCCTTTAAAGCATGTCCGGTGGTCGCCCTGGTGGTCGTCCCCCCCCCCCCCCCCCCCCCCCTCACCAACCCCCCCACCCTCATGGCGCCCCAGGCAACTGCCTAGTCTGCCTAATGGCAAAAACGCCCCTGGACAACACAACATGTTACGCTGCAGTGAAGTCACTCTATTTCTGTTCATGAATGAAGCATCAACCTGTATGAATGAGGCATTCACCAGCATGCATAATTAATCATTTGGCCATTCAAAAAACAATGATAACAGATACACAAGCTCATATCGCATCACTTTGTGCTATGAGCTTGTAGAACTGCTTTTTTATGTATATTTTTAAACTGCATTTTTTTTAAATTAGATCTTTGCCACCATGGGGATCACTGGATTAAAATATATACATAGATCCTTGAGAGTTTGAGCACCACTCTTTTATTAACATACTGTACTGTACGAATAGCTTTGACGGTGAATACATGCCTGCAGTTTTGTACCGTTTATTCATCACCTCCCGTGGTGTGTAAACACCTTTAACCCCAGGACCCTACTGTCGAAATTCCTAAAAAAAAAAACTTTTTTCTTGTTCTTATAGAGCACCGCAGTGATGTCTCAGAGCACCTGTTTCGGAAGAGATTTCCCCATTAATTTTCCTCATAGACTAAAAAAAAAATGTATAGACGTTTATGCTGTGGACAAAGACAACTCGGGTCGTGACAAATCATGACAACCAACATGATATTTTCAGCCTAACAAATCATTAGAAAGATGAAGAACACGTCAGTTTTGATGTAATTTTTCCTTGTCTTCATCTGCTCATGTTTATATGAATATTATATAAGGAAAATGAATGGCAAAATCTCTTCCGGGAACAGGCGCTCTGACGTCACTGCGGTGCTCTATTTAGTCATACAATGAAGTACAGGGCTTAAACGGTCAAGGTGGTCATTATTATTACAGAAAACAGGCCAAAGGCATAATCGCCACACTAAGGGTTTGACGGATTTTTTCCTGTCTTTTTTTTTCTAACCATTGTAAGGTCTATCTAACATCTAGTGACAGGGGGGCAGGCTTTCTAAACGGAAGCAGTAATCCGCTTTAGATCATTTGCAAAGCAATTAGGCATGCTTCCACCGCTATTAAATATAAAGATAACGGCCTACGAGATAAGATGCTATTTGTGCTACATATCAAATGGAATAGCTGCCTAAGAGGCCTGATGTACAGGCCGATCGTTTTAAATCCTCGTAATGAAATTAAAAAATTATGATAGTAAAAAAAAAAAAAGAAAGATAGCTACTTCTACCGCACTACGTATTCTATCATCGTTAAAAGATGACACGGTGAATAAAAATGGTCGCACGATTTAAATGGATCTAGATGGATGGACCTGCAATTAAAGCATCGCTCTCGATAGATTCATCACCAGTGCAATGATTATTAGAAAATGTGGTGGTTTTTCGTGAACGGCATATCGACATTCTGACATTCTAAATGAACAAGGCAAATATATATATGTACTGTATATATACGTTTAGCTGCCAAGTACAGAGTATTATTAGATATAATGTACAACAATATAATGTACGCAAGTGCAGGAGGGCAGTCATACTCACACACACACACACACACACACTCACAGGAATAAAAACAGACCCCAGCACACCTAAAAGCTAATAACGCTGTCTAGAATGATGATGCTGATCTGTAGAAGTTCTCAATGGTGTCGGTTCCACGGCTGAGGGATACTTCAGTTCTGTTGTTTTTTTAGTCCACAGGCCAGACCTCCAAAACTGGAACAATGATTTATGAATTAAATGAGCAAAACAAGTCTGTTGCACTACGTCACTTACTGTTTCTTGTAGTGTTGTATTTGTCCTTTTTCTTATTGCACTGTCTATTGTCTTATTGCACTGGGGAACAATGGAAACGTTATTTCATCCCTGTATATGTCCTGACATACACTGGAATGACAAATAAAGAACCTTGAACCTTGAACAATACGTATATTAAATTGTTATCACCATGAAACTCTCCCAGCTGATTACTTACACAAAGACAAGGATGCAAATTAGGCGTTATAGAAGAAGATTCGCCAAAAAATGCAGAATATGATAAAGCTACTCATTTAGTTATTTTGTATCCTATAAACAATCTAATATAGGTAGTAATTAATGTTCCGATTTTGACGTCTGGCTCTTGGACTTAAAACCGGTTCTGAACTGAACCTGTTCCCAACCAGTGGAAAAGAGGTCAATTTGGGGTCCATTTGGTTCCAATTGTATACTCTCTCCAACAGTGCGGATTTTACGGTGGAAAATTTGGGGTTTCGCCGCACTAACCGAGGGGTCCGCACGCTCCCTTATGTTTATGAAAGGGGCAGAGAATCACAGCGCTGCAGGTGATTGGACATCGGTTGAACAGTCATATGTCTTCACATGCGTTCGTCAGCAGGGACCAAAGCAGGGACCACCGCCGCGGCCCGTACACACGTCCACCCCGCACACCCCACCTCTGATGACAACAAAGCCAAGCCCCCAAAAGCAACCCCCCCCCCCCCCCCCCCCCCCACCTCCGTGACCTGTGACCTGGACGAGAGAGAAAGGGGAGCCCCCCTCCTCCTGCCCCCCCTTTGCATAGAGAGCAGGTTCAAACGAGTTTATGACATCCCACTCCCACTCCCACCCCCCACCCTACCCTACCGACCGACCCCCTCCTCCATCCACCTTTTCCTCCTCTCCACCCATCAGTGGACACTGGTAGCCGGTGGTGGTTGTGGTGGTGGGAGTGGAGGTGGGGGTTGCGGGGTGGTGGGGTGTAGGGGGGACAGCCCAGGCATCACTCATTCACTCGCCTCCTAGGTGCCTTTGTCAGGTGATTGCTGGCGGAAAAAGGAAAACAGATCAATACATCTCCCATGGGCCTGACAGGTAATCTTTACCTGGGATGAAATATGAGCGTCACCCACCGGCCCGCCGGATTCCTTAACTGTAACAGGGGCGGCGGGGAAAAAAAAACGGCCTCCCACCCCACCCCCCCAAACACACACACACTTCCTGGCCATTGGAAATTCCTTATTTTTATGTATTGTCTGGCCTGAGGGTCGAGTATCAAAACAACGACTGCTAATTACCGTAGAACGGTTTGTTACGCCTGTTTGTTCCGTTTGTTGCACGCACCTTGATGAAACCCGACCTCAAGTCTTTTCCCGATGTCTTTCCGGTCGATTTCCCCCAAACTACACCGAAACTACAGGCGGATGTATAAAAAAAGGCCATGGAGAGAAATGCAATAAAACACTTAACGCGCGTCCCAAACCGCTTTAGAATAGCCACTAATTCAGCTGTGCGTTGTCTACCTGTGAGCGTTGTCAACCTGAGGACTGCTACCTATCAATCAGGTCTGTCTGCCCCTAAACCCCCCCGCCCCCATGTTGCCAGATTATGTGAGAAAAATAAGGAACAAGGTCTAGGGAAAAAAGCCCCAAAAGAAGCAAACATGAGGCCACATGAGCACTTTGAATTCGGTTTCATATGCAGGTGTAGACATTGGATAATTTGAAAATAGCCAACTCTACTTGTACGTTTGCAAATCTTGAAATAAAATGTGGAATATTTGGAGCACAGTTTCGTCACATAGGGCTCTACCCCAAGATATTCCCATATGGCGGTTAGGGACAAATAGGCCTGCATATTAATTTGGTGGACCATGATATGAAAATATTTGATAACCATTATTTAAAAATTAAATAAAGCTAAATCAGCTTTTGGCGTGTATTTATGAGCAACTTCACATAAAGAAAAACAAGCCCAATGTGGCTTATAATAAGCAGACATGGCTGACCAGCCGCCCCGCACCCTGTGGAGGCGGCGGCACCAGCGGGGGCGTGGCGGAGCACTTTGACTGATTCCTGTGGCAGGAAGTCTTGGAGGAGAGGCATGAGGACATTCATTTAGATGAGTGTTGCACACACAGCATTTATAAATGTCACACCCATGCCAACATGATCGCGTAAAGCCTTTCCGAAAGGAGATGATCGCAGGGACAATAATTCATGGGTCATTTACAAATCTGATAGCCGCCGCTCATCGATGTAATCTGTTGAAGAAGGCCTCCAGGAGGAGCCTTAACGAGACGCAAGCCGCTGTATAGATTGATAATAATAACGCCCGTTTCATTTCGCTGAGAGGTATGCCGCCGGTAACGAGTCGTGAAATTGAGAACGTATATTTTCCCTGGACTCTGATGTACATATTAGTCATATTGTTAGATTTGTTTTGGATTGAACAGAGCTCCAAAGGAGAGGCTCCTTGTGATGTTTATTGTCTCTTATGACCCGCTAACCCACCGTTAGGGAGGGCCCTGGGCCTCTACATACCACTGGATTCATTGGGTATACTGTAGTTTACTGCAGCTGGTGTACTTTAAGTTGATTATTTGGTTAAGTACAGTTTAGTTATGGTTAAGCATTGTTAGTGTGATTTAAAATAGATGGATTGATACAGCTATTAAAAAAAAACAATTTAAAACAAAGATCATACCAAGTACTGAGCCCCAGATGGTTAATTGTCAGGGACAGTAGAAATAAATATTATTATGGTGCATTCACCACGGATGTGGCAAATCCTTTGAGAATATATTTACATGACATCAAGCAAGCATTTCCCATCTATGCTATGAAATGATGCAGACTTAAGTTCACTGTGATGTCTGGGATCTAAATGTTCTGCTAATAACCATGAGTTGTTTTAGAAACCATTTTCTTCTTCTTGAATAATTGAAATAGTAGCAGTAATACGTTAGTCATGGATTTGGCGTGGTTAAGGTTAAGCAAACGGGGTTAGCGTGTGCAGCAGGCAATGCCATTTGATGTATGTATCAGCCAATCAAATCATCGCATTTGTACTTCTCACACAAACAGACAAAGCTGGGCAGAGGCAGGGGTTGCGGCCCCTCAAAAATGTCACTATACGTTTTCCCACCGCTGAATCTGCTCTAACTCCTCTCTCATCCACTTCTTACTCGACGTCACAAAATAAAACAACTAATCCACCAATGAAAAAAAAAAAAACGCACTTTTCAAACAGGTCTGCACGCCGGCCTTGAACTCAAAGTGCGCCGGGGGGACATTTGAATATGGAAGCTAAAGTGAGGCAGAACAGAGGCGCGCCCTGGGTGCGCGGCGTCCACTCCGCCTCCTGTGTTGTGCTAATGAGCGGCTTTGTAAGCCAGTGTAGCCGTTCAAATCCATGCTAATAGGAGGCCTGTTCTTTGTAGGCGCTCAGCACCGGCGGTCGCCTCCGTGTGAACCGCGCACGGCAGCGTGCGGCGCATCAAAATGTCCTGTCTGTGAGCTAGTATATAAAACCATAGCTCACGGTACAGGTTTACCCACTGATAGGATCGCAGAGGTTGTTGACACCGCACACCGACAAAGTTGAGACAAAAAAACACCAAACCCGCTCCCCTCACTCAGTGCTCAACCCCCTGACCACCACGCAGTGCGGTGCGGTCCCTGCTGACAAACGCTCAGGCTACTAAAGAAGACATAATTGTTGGGCTTGTGCGGGGAGAGTGGGGGCGCAGGTGGGCCTGGAGACTGGTGTGTAATAGACAGGAGAGACACACACACACACACACACACGAGAGAGAGAGAGAGAGAGAGAGAGAGAGAGAGAGAGAGAGAGAGAGAGAGAGAGAGGGGAGCTGCCTGGTTAAAGAGTCTGGAGGAAGCCTCTTGAAGCTGCCTTCCCTTTTCCTTCTTGCCTGGAGGACATGGTTGAACTGTGGCGGTGATTAACTTTAACTAGGCTTGATTGCATTAACATTTCCCCATCCTTTAAATACTAACAGGATAGACTGAATGCTGATTTGAAGAGGAGCGATGTGTTCCACGGATGTTCTTTTTTTCTTTTCTTTTTCCTCTCATTCTTCTCCGGGTGCCCAGCGAGAGGAGGCTCAAAGCGTTCAGTTTATGTCGAGCACAACAGTTCTCTATTGCTACTGTGCCTCCCCCTCCCCCTCCCCCCTCCTCCTCTCCTGGGCTTGGATCACCCACCCCCCCACCCACCTTTAAGTTCTCCAGCTGCCTCAGCCACAGGTTAATATACTTCTGGAGCGTTTAAAGGTCCAGGCGGTCTGAAGGCGAGGCCTGCGGTTCTGATGTTCTCCAGGTTCCTGCTGATGCTGACGCCGCTGCATCAGCAGCCTCCGGTGGAGCGGTGGTGGTGGTGGTGGTGCTGGTGGATCTCCACGCCTCGTCTCGGAGCTCCTCCTTATGGTAAGGAATGCTCGCTGCTGAGGAAAAAGGGGAGACGCCACAGTCAGTTTTATGGGGCCGAGCATGATTCTACACATGAAGGAACCCTGGCTTCCGGTTCGCAGCGACTCACACTGCATTAAAAGGGAACTCCACCCACTTTCAACATTCTAATATGTCATTAGTATACCCTAGAGGTGCTGGGTGGACATGATGAAAAAAGTTCCCCCATTCTGTGTTCCCAAGAAATGGAGGTCTGAAGAAAACCACTAACATAGTGGTTTCACCATTTTCACCATGTTAATGGATTTCTTTAGACGCTTCTTTTTTCTGAGAGCGTACAAATGGAACCAAATGAACCCGTTAGGGTTCATTTGGTTGCATTTGTACGCTCTCAGAAAAAAAAAATGAAAATGGGTGGAATTCCCCTTTAAAAAAAAACACCATTGTCTCCATTTGAGTGGATGACAATCGCAGTGTGTTGTTTGCATAATGCTCCCATTTATTGCTTGAAGACATCCTACGGTGTGTAGTTTCAATGCACAGTTTATACATGTCCTGATATTGTACCAATGATAGGTTCTTGTTTGTCTATGATCCTTGATTAATATCTCTATACCTGTGATGTATTACCTTGTGTTCTTACTATATAAAGTCAATGAATACACCCAAAATGTATTTTCGATCGGTGCCATGCTAGCGTTTGTGGAAAACAGACTAACCCCAACCAAGCATAAACTTTGGTCAAAACCCTGATTACGAGATATTTAGGTTAAAGATGCAGCCATCCCATTAGCATGCATAATACAGCTGATTTTTTTACTTCATTTTCAACGGAAATAGACATTAACCTGCAGAGAAAAAATAATATTTTTTACACATGGAAACTAGATGGGGATCCGGAGCAGAATTAATTGATTAAGAGCGTCTACTGTGTCTCAACCGTATAGTGTATTACAGTAGATGTCACTTTCTAAAACAGATATTTCTCCTCAATGACTATGATCAGCTCGTAATGAACACACACCTGTGACCATGTGCAGTATTACTCATCACACCCATGGCATGCCTAACAACACCCTGTAGCTGTTCTACAGTCACTGCCACCCACTGCCTCTTGAGGCACATGGCTTTAATAATAGAGATTAAATGGGAACTAAATATAAGAAATGCATGAATAGATGAGAGTATTACACAAAACGGCTGTGGGAAATGTCTATGATTGACAGGCATTGGCCTGCAGACATGCACTGACAAGTCTCATGGTTGATTTAGTTATTCATTAGAGTAATGGTGTATGAAAAACGCTATAGTATCTGTGTGTGTACAGTGCTTTGAAGAGCCTTCTAACACCCCACACACTAGCCTTCGGACAGTGTTGTCCGGATTACATCATTCTTCACAGTAATGCATCTTGGGTCGAAAAAAAGAAGCACCTTGTAAACAGGGAATTCTCATCACCACTTTCCTATAGATTACTCCACAACTGACCCACTAATATACAGTGTATATATATATATATATATATATATATATATATATATATATATATATATATATATATATATATATATAAAATATATATATATATATATATATATATATATATATATATATAATGAGCTTTTGGTCAAGTGAGCCCAATCCAATTTGGTCCCATATGACTTGTGGACATGGCTATTAGGAGACCAATCTTTGCCTTTGCTATGATTTAACCCATCCACCGTCTGTCAACTCTATACCGATGTGAGAGGCTTGTGTGTGTTTGAGACTTCATACATCTTTGGGTTTCTTTCTTTCTCTCACACTCTCTCTCACACACACACACACACACACACACACACACCACACACACACACACACCACACACACACACACACACACACACACACACACACACACACACACACACACACACACACACACACACACACACACACACAAACAAAGACATTTTCCTGATTGTGTTGACCTTTAAAAATCTGTCTCTAAGGGAAATATCTGAAACCGAGCTTGAAGGTGAAGGCCAATTTACACAGAAGACTACTGTAGAAGGAACGCTAAAACGATTGCAGTCACTAAACGTGTTTTCTGCCTTTCCTACTTTTTTTTCCCCCCAGCGTATAAATAAATAAATCTCGGCTGTTTTTTTACCCCCCGAAAAAAGTTGGCAGCTGGTGGTTGGTCAGGCGGTCAGGCGAGAGACGCTGGTGAAACGGTCCGGTCCACGGGACAGAGGACAGGACAGGCCAACTAGAAGTGACATTGTGGCGGCGGCTGTCTCATAGGATTAGGCATTACAGAGTTCACGCGGCATGTGCCTTTGTTAGTTCCCATTACACCTGCTCGTGCCTCTTTCCACATGACTTCTTCAACCAAAATGAGCCGGCGGGCAAGATAATTGATTAATATTTCTTGAGGGATGATGACTAACCGCCGCCGAGGTTCAAACCAAACCCATTTTTTTTGGTTGGGACGCGTTGGGTTAAACATGGTGCTGGTATTTTAGTTCAATCCAATTGCTATCTTCTGTCATGGCGTTATATAGGATACAACGTCCTATTCTCTCTACATACAAATATTCCACAAATACTAAAGCTCGTAATCAGTATGAATAAAGCATTCTAATCGGTTGCAGTCAGCATATTCCCACTCCTCAAAACAAGCTTATATGAAGTAGCAATGGAATTAATGATAGCTAAAACTATTACTTCACCCAAAAATAGCAAAAAAGTATAATTGTGGCCCCTAAATGTTCTGCTCGAGGAAAATGCCTACGTGCATACACGTTCAGCAGCGGGTCCGATATCAAGGTCAGTGAATGCATTAACCACACACACACACACACACACACACACACACACAACACACACACACACACACAACACACACACACACACACACACACACACACACACACACACACACACACACACACACACACACACACTCACACGTACACAAAAAAAAACATTCTGTCAATGGGAGAATTACAGTAGGAGCATTTATTGCGGGGTGATAATGGGTGGCTGAATGGAACCATCTCAGCATCTTAATAAGCTCTCATGTGATGCTCTCTAAAAACAATCATTACAGGCCTTCCCGGAGCCCTCCCCTTCCCCCTGTTTATTAATCTGCTAATTACACATTGACAGTAATGGCCCCACTGACTCCCACACTTAAATGAACAAGGCTGAATAGCCTTTTAATGATTAGTCTCTCTCTCCCTCTCTCCCCCTCCCCCCATAACTGTGTTGGTGATAGCACTGCCAAATAAAAAAAGCTCCAGTGCCTACTGGCCAGTGCACTGCGCTCACACACTTTGTGGCAGGGCCGTAGCTACGCATAGACGCAATACGCGCTGCGAGTAGGGCAACACGAGGGGAAACAAAATGTGGCCAAGCCAAACCCTCAAAATAACAATTTCCTTCAAGCTCTCCGTTGCACAATAAGGAGCGGGCTGTACTGTATGTGCGCCCACACAAGCGGTGAAAATGAGGAAACACGGCTCCTACGAGTAGGGCAACCAAATGCTCAGCGACGCTCCTGCTTTGTGGGCACCACTTGTATGTTTTAGCATAAACCGACAAAGTTTGGTGGAGCAGCAGGCAGGGCAGAGAGAGAGAGAGAGAGAGAGAGAGAGAGAGAGAGAGAGGAGGTGGGATTGTGAAGGACACCAGAGGGGCGCAGCGTGGAGCCTGAGAGGGCGAAATAGTGCGGTGGGCTGCATTTCTGTCAGCAGAAGTGATGGCTGAGTGCTGGCGTTATTTGTCTTGTGCTGCCATGCGGGCCTCGCGCCAGCCTGGGCATTAATGAGAGGGGGGCCGGACCGCCGGGCAAGCGCCGTGCGGGGCCCTCCGACGCAGGTGATCCGTCACGTTAGCTGTCCTGCTCCGCCACACGGAGACGGAGAGACCGCGGACCGGCGGCGACGGCAGGGGTGGCGTGGGGACCCCTCGACTGACTTGAGGACCGGTCCGCGCACACACACACACGGGCCGCTCCTCAGTTGCGGTTCTATCCAAAACACAGGTTACACGTAAGACTCAATGTAACACTGGAGATTTGACAGTGCAGGTCGGAGGTTTGAGCTGGTAATGGAACCTGGGATTGGGTCATTATGTGACACCATGGTTGCACTGGTCAGAGGGATAAGATGTTGTCTTGCTTACATCACTGTCTAACTACCTCAGCTTTCAGAACCTCGGACAGCGACCTGGACCATCCCTCAATAGTGGGTTTAGTCTGGGGATAGTCTGGATTTTTTAAACTTAAGTTTGTGTGAAATGCTGTCCATTGATATAGTGGTTTCAACTGTATTAATTGATTGTCAGAGTCCTGTGGTGGGAGTTCTGCTCTGGTTTTGGTCAATATTAAGTAGTTCCGGTCATTTTGTGGGGGTCGCTGGGGCCACACAGTGAAAGTAGATTAATCCACAAAACTAACTAACTAACTTGTTTTGTTGAATTATTTCTAAAATATTAGGACCTCCTACGTTCATTTTTGACCCCCCTATCACATGGAACTACTTTTCGGGCGTAGTGACACAAAATACATAGTTACAAAACCAGAGCAGAACTCCCACCATGAGAAATCAAATAATACAGTTGACACCACTATATTAATGGCAAGTATTCCATACAGCTTAAAAAAATCCAGACTATCCCTTTAAGTGCATCCACAGTGATGGGAAAAGTAGTCAATTGTTTTACTGAAGTAGAAGTTTTAATAACTACTACTACTCTATTACAAGTAAAAGTTCAGAAGTCAAAATGTACCCGAGTAAAAAGTACAAGTACAAAAGTATTTGTATCAAAATGCAAGTAAAAGAAAAGAAATAGAAAAGTACTCAATATGCATAACTTCCCATGTGGACTTTACTTTCCACTGCAGACTGCATGCTTAGTAAGCATTCCAATGGTTCCACATTACAAAATGTCCCCACTACCATTCTAAGTGTTCAATAAGCCCTTCATTAAGGCCCTCCTCAATCCGCCTTGTCCAATAGGCACGTTAGAGAGGAGAGCTTGACCAGGAAAGCTTGACCTGCATAGCAACAGTTGCTAAACTATTTGGACTGGCATTGGACAGTGGCTAAACCTAATTGTAAAATTTATTGGAAATACCGTAAACTATTTTTAATAGCAAAGAAAAAAATCAGTTGTCCTGCAGAGTCCTGCCACAACATAAGCAGACTCTAAGTTTGAGTTTATTACCTTTTCTAAAAGATGAAGATGAAGGGCATTACAGGAGACAGGCAGGGGAGGTAGAACAGCATTAATGAATGAGTCTGGATGTGAAACCAGCCAAGCTGTTACCATCTATCAGGATCTGTACACTAAGGCTGTACCCTAGCCCTGATTTTAGGGTTCGGGCCTCGGCAGGAATATTCGAACAAGCTCTGTGAACCATTCGTTTTTAATCCTACTAAATGGAATCAGAGGAGCTCCGCAACGAAAAAAAATCTCCAAGAGCAGTAACAAACAAAGGTGGATTTGTACAGTGAACATAAGGTAAGTGTTCATAACCAATTCTTATTCCGTGGGGTTGGGTTTCATCACACAGCGTGTGTTCGTGATTTGAGTGACCAGACGTCCATTATGACTGACAGGCGTCAGTGCTGCCGTAATAGTTGGCTTTCTGCCGATCTAGAATCTGAAAACACACGCAAATGTCCCTCAGACGAACAGTTTGGATCTGCTCGCCCTAGATGCGAGCCGGTCTAAACTCACAGCCAGTTTAAACTCACAACTTGATATTACCAAGTGGTGTTTCACCATGTTAATGATTTTTTTCCCCTCCATTTCTAGAGACAGAAAATGGGGGGGATTTTTTTTTTTATTATGTCCACACAAAGTGGACATAGTAAAATGTTGAAAATGGGTGGAATTCCCCTTTAATGTGAGGTATAAGAGCACCAGAGAGTGAAGTGTGGTGCAGCTGTAGCTGAGTGGCTGCTGCTGCCTCCTCCTTGCAACAATAATGCGCAGCAGCCTGTTGGTAGGAATGGATGTCTATCGACTCCAGCTGCAGTTGGAATGACGGCGTTGTTGAGAAAGAACAGAGAACGGGCCAATTTAAGACTGAGAAGTGGAACGGGTCATCTAATTCCAAGCGGATACGCTCTCTTGAGAAGTTGTGTGTTGGTGGTATTTTTCGCGGCCAGCTCCCGACACCGTGGTGGTAAAGTGCTAAAAGGCTAAGAGAAAGAACGCGGCGCGACAGCTGGGTTCCGTCCCCCGCGGGATCCTGGGAGACACCTCCAGTCACAGACCATTCTCACTCCTGATTACAGAGTTTCAAATCAACGGCTGGCGCCCAATGTAGACTTTGCTCATACGACGGTGTCCCGCACCACAAACAGCACATCTATGGGAGCGCAATGTGTCACCGCGACCCAGAAGCTCGTAGTTACCCATTTGGGTGACTTTAATAAAACGCTTCGGTCCCCCTGGTAAGATGTGCACATGCACATACTCTACAGTGTGTGTGTGTGTGGTGGGGGGGGGGGGGGGGGGGTACAACAGGCCAAAAGCACATAGACCTTACTTGATCCGGGCTGGAGGAAGCCCCCTCTCATCCTGGGTCGAAAACCCAAACTGAAAGTGAAACTATTTTTTAACCCACAAGGAGCTCACTGGAGACAGGTAGGAACTCTTTATATGGCCAGCAGGATTAGCCAAAAATGAAGAAAAAAAAGAACATTAAGTGAAATCACTTTAGCACATACATACGCAGTGCAACAAGCTCACACCCGTCTTGGTCACTGATGTTCTACCAAGACGGCTGTTCTCAAGGGACACGGAGAGAATACACCTTTCCCGTGCAAACAAGGTGTTCACCAGAAACCTCTCCTATTCCCCAAGGGAATGTTTAACAACTTCTTACAGCAATAAACATTCACACAGATGACTGTTTCTGGTGAGAACAACCCAACCCCCCCACAAAAGAAGAAGAAACCAGGCAACACATAAACTGTGAGAGCTTGTCAGAAAAGGAAGGCGCATCTCCTGGCAGTGGTGAGATTACCGAGCAGAGGAGCGCTGCAGCGGCCCGCCAAGGTAAAGATTTATACAGAGCAGTTGCAGCCCCGCAGAAAACTGACATTGGGGGCCGACGACGGGGGATGCATGATAAATCACCGTGGACAGGGGCAGCAGACTCAAGATGCAGGAAAACACACTCCGAAATGACGCCGCGGGGAGGGGGGAGACGAGAGACACTACTACACCCTCAAGTATCTTTCTTTTAAAAGGATATTTGAAGATTACGGGGGGTAACCAGGGTAGCGCCGGGATGCGTCACCTCCAATACAAACCCAGCAGAAGATTATTCAAACAAATAATTGTTTTTAAAACCGCTCATTCGTAATAATCGAGTGCAATCTGTGATCGGATCATCCAATCTGCGCTTTGTCTGACTCAGAGAGTTTTCTGTTTTCAATGATGAAATGCTGTTGGTTTAGTGGTGCTAAAATTGTAGTTAGTAGCAGTAGTAGTGTTTCAAATAATTTTAAATATGAGCACTTTAATTTGAAATATCTTGGGTTGTTTTGCATGCCATCATGTTTGGTGGGGCAGTCTGGGCCTTTCGGGGGGCATTGCCCCCCCCCCATACCCATGCCTAGACCCGCCCCTGCCCCCCACCCCCCTTCCCTTAATTCATCCACCCAGGTCAGCAGCGGCCAATGGAAGAAGCAGCATGCCGCCCCCAACCCCACCCCACCCAGGAAGGAGAAATTGAGGGATACCCCCCTCGTCCTGATTGTTGCACCACAGTGAATATGAGGATGGGGAGGGGGGGGGGGGGGTCTTTAAGGGGCGCAGGGTGAATCTTTTTTTAGTTTTATGGGGTTGGTGGTGGTGTTGGTGGGGCTCGGCTCCGGCTGGGGGGTGAAGGACAGAGTTGGCCGGCCATTCCATCACTCACAGCCTCAATAAATGGATGCAATCTGTACCCCCCCCCCCCCCCCCCCCCACCCTACCACCACCTTCCCCCCCAGTAAAGCTCTGGCTGTTTTTTTAAATTCCACCTCTTTTATCCAAATGAATGATGGAGCCCGGCGCCGCGCACTGTGCGGCGATATTAATATACATCAGGGGCCTGCACCCCTCACTAAATCAGGGAACCACCGGCATTTGTTATTTAAATGACAAACGGCGCAGCGCTTCCGGAACGGCAGCGAGCGAGCCGAGGAGAGGCACGGCAGGAGAGGAGGAAGAAGAGGAAGAAGAAGAGGGTGGACGAACCAATTCAGATTTCAATCCGCCAAAGACACAAGACAGCCCCCCCCATGGGCCATCAGTCTAATGAAAAAAGGCAGGCTCAACCGGTCCAAACACACAGAACGAGCTGCTGCTCTGTACCGCTACCCCCCCCGCCCCAAACAGGGGCCCGCTACCCGTCACACTTCTGTTTTACTGTTCCACACATGGGAGGAAGGCTCTCTGCACCCTCTGCACCCAATATAACACACCTAACAAGCCTGATGCCATAGACTCCAGTCTGCTGTTAAACAGGTTCACACACACACACACACACACACACACACACACACACACACACACACACACACCACACACACACACACACACACTACGGTATTCACAAACAACCACCGCAACGTTTTTGCACGCTTACGGTTACCGTGCCAAACTCAAGGAGCGCGAGCAGGATTTGAATTGTTCTCTGTGCTCTCCACTACGGAGCTACAGTATGGCTACTTGGTACCGGTAGCCGATAGCAGTTTTCATCGCATTTCATTCAGGACAAAATGGGAGGGGCGTTTGGTTTGGGGTTTTTTTGCACCCACACCCATACTATGCTATGCATTAGCAAGGCATTATCAAGGATTCTTACCACTCTATGTGTGCAATGTGTAATACTCGCAAATCTCGCCATCACGTCATCATAGCATCTGGCTTTCGGAGATCTGGCACTTCAAAATAAGGGTTACGACAGGAGAAACCTTGGCATGAAACTATATTTAGCAAGGTGTGCTGTGCTGTGTTGTTTTTTTTTTTTTTTTTTTTTTTTTTTTTTTAGAAAAATAGGTAACAGAACAATGTTCCAAAAGCTTTTTCGTTACAAAATGTAGCTTTGAAAATACACAGGGGGTCAAAAGGGCACTGGAGCGTCTGCGTGGTGTCTCTGTACTCTGACTAATAAAGCGACGGCTGCAATAAGGGCTGCAGTGAGAGTTGAGGAGGCCAGAGGACAGGCGTCAGCGTCAGTCCTGTGGATGGAGCTTATTATACCTGATGTTGAGAGAGGGACGGCAGACGTCTTCCTCCTTCTCTTCACGTCTCCGGTGCACAGCAGTCCCAGATGGACATTAGTCTGTCTGTGGGGACGGAGGGAGGCAGACAGACAGACAGCAATTTAGACTCATGAGAACACCACTGCACAATACAGCATACATACAGTAAAGTCCCCAGAAACTTTCTTTGTGTTATCTTTTTTTAAGCTCAAATGTCTGACTGTGCTGTTTACAAGTCTGCCTAAAGAAAAGGAATCAATCAATCCATTAATGAATTTGACCGTTTTCTTTTTTCTTTAGGAAGTGAGTACATCTTACCACAAAGATTATTTCTCAACATTGAATCATTTCAAATTGGCAAGCCAAATTTAAAACAGTGTAACTGAAAATGTGTCAAGCTAGAAGTTCCTGATTGTAGTTACCCTGTGTTTACAGTTACCCTGTGCTGTGATTTCATTCCCCTTCAAAACATGACAAGATAGTATGATAAGACTAGGAGGAAGATGTGTTAAAATGAGTGTATCTTGTGAGTGTATCTTGTGTGCTGTATTGTAATGGGGGAGGGGTGATGTCACAGAAATGGTGCATTTCGAGTCTTGAAAACCTTTCAGCTTTCAAGAACAACCCAAAAGTATACAGGGAAGGGGGTCTGGTCTACTCTACTACTGTGTCTATGGAGTAATGTTAACTCCATAGACACAGAGAAAGTACAAGTTCAATATCAAATGGTGGTCTGTGGCTAAAATGCAGAATAAATAATGGGCCCTGGTATGAAAAGGGCTGGAAACCACTGTGTGTGTGTGCGCGGGCGCGCGTGCGTGTGTGTGCGCGTGTGTGTGTGTGTGCGTGTGCGTGTGTGTGTGTGTGCATGTGTGTGCGTGTGTGTGTGGAGGGGGGGTACAGGTGTTGCAGGGTTCATGTGCCTGAGTCACTGCAGAGTTCACATAAACAAATTACACCTGCTCTATATCTCCTCCACCATATGTCAGACGCCCCGAAATAGGCAGAGCTCCCCATGGACTGTCACTGCCTGATTACTGAGATGTAAACTTAAGGTCAAGGTCCTTACCATGGCTGGGGCTGGGAGTGGGTAACATGATGGGTTGACATTGTTTTGTGTGTATGTACAGCAGCGTGTGTGTGTGTGTGTGTGCGTGCACGTGGGTATGCGAGTGCGCGCTGGTGTGCAGTTGTGCACCAGGGGCAGATCTAGCCATGGACATGGGGGGGGGGGGCAGCGCCCCCCTAAATACCCAGTCTGCTCCCCCCAAACACGATGTCATGCAAAACAACCCAAGATATTTCAAATTAAAGTGCTTATATTTAAAATGATTTGAAACACTACTACTACTAACTACAATTTTGGCACCAGTAAACCAACAGCATTTCATCATTGAAAACAGAAAACTCTCTGAGTCAGACCTTTAGCTTTATGCATGCAGCGTGTCTGTTCCAACTTCAACAACAGACTAATAAAAGTCCAGTAACCGAAAATGGTATGGGTACGGCGATGAAGCCGTCCCCATACCATTTTCTCTTGCCCCTCCAACATATTCTCTTGCCCCCCCAATGTTACATGTTACATCCGCCCATATTGCACGGGGTGTGCATATGAGAGAGAGAGAGAGAGAGAGAGAGAGAGAGAGAGAGAGAGAGAGAGAGAGAGAGAGAGAGACAGATAAGAAAGACTAAGGTAGGACTGAGCGATGTGGACAAAATCAAATGCCACCGTATTTTTGATCTGTGCATTTGGAGGACTATTGGTGCTGCTTAAAGGGATACCTCACCATTTTTGCCCCAAAATATTATGTTAATGACATTTAGGGTCTTTATGTGTGTAATATGTGGTTTTAGATATTTTAGATTTTAGCAGTAAGGCCAGTGTCTCTGATGTCATGGACACTACTTCCTGCCCTACACTAGGATTGCAGTCCAGGAAGTAGTGTGTCACTGCTAAAATCTAAAATATCTAACAGCACATTACACACACAAAGACCCACAGGGATGTGCTGTAAATGTTGTAAAAGGCCATTAACATATGTTTTTGAAAGAAATGGTGAAATGTCCCTTTAAATGTATTTATTACATTGCTTTTTAATCAGGTATCACTAGTACCGTATTTTCCGGACTATAAGGCACACTTAAAAGCCTTTCATTCTCTCAAAAATCCACAGTGCGCCTTATAATCCAGTGCGCCTTATATATGGATTGTTTGACTGCAGGTGCTTCTATTCTATGTTAACTATAGTAGATTCTATTCTCTGCGCCTTATAATCCAGTGCGCCTTATATATGAAAACAGTTTTACAAGGTGCGCCTTATAATCCGGTGCGCCTTATAGTGCGGAAAATACGGTACTAAAGATGTATGACCAAAATTGTATTTGGTCTGGTATCAAGATAGGCTGGTAGGCAGTAAATCTTATGTCAAACAAACAAACAAGCATGAGTGCATTTGGTTCCATATTTACACTATGTGCAATGAATTAACACTGAGAATGTTAACTGTGAAATCTGAGGGGTTTAAAGGTAGGGGAAGTGATTTCACTTTTGTCAGATATCACCCAAAAAAAAATTTTTTCTGTTAAAATGCTCTATTATAAGGTGTGGAAACTACATATGGAGTTTCCCCCTCCCCCACGTTAGCAGAGGAGCTAATAAAAGTCCCCCAGGTCACCACAATTCTCCTCCAATCAGGAGAGAGCAGCAGGTTTCACATAGTGTAGCTACTTTTGGGGGCCCCTAGTGCACCAGGCTGGTACTACACCATGAATTTCAAATCACTTCCCCTACCTTTAAATACATAGTAACAGCCCTGGTAATAAAAACCAAAGAGAATACCTCTCCCAGCATAGATGGCATTTCATAGTCGCACGCGCACACGCACGCACGCACACACACAGACACACACACACAGAGACACACACTCGCGCACACACACACACACACACACACACACACACACACACACACACACACACACACACACACACACACACACACACACACACACACACACCACACACACACACACACACACACACACACACACACAACAGCCTGCAACCAAGTGTCAATTCAAAGAAAACATGCACTGCTCTTTGAAAACACCAGTAAAGATGACCAGTGTGTTTACAAAAAAAAGGAGGGACTTCTTGACCACGGTGACAAAACAACAGCGGGGGGGGGCGTCGTAACAGAGAGAGGGGGTCCTTGTTAAGCACGGCGGGGCTCAGTGGGAAGGACTGAAGGCTACATAAACCTCTGCACCCCTAACAGGCATGTGCTAAGATAGGACCCTGTCAGGGGCAGTCTTTTAAACAGGCTCTGTGTTCCATGACCTCAACACCCATAAATCACCCGCGGTGGAGGGTGGGGTGGGTGGGTTTTTGCGCGAGGCCCTTCCTGGGGTGGGTGCAGCTGGGTGCTGCGTGCCCCGGCGTGGTGCGTCGAGGGCCGTAGCGGGGGGGGAGGCATGCTTTGAGCGAAGTCTCTATGTTGTATAATCAATAGATATAAAAAGAAATGGCTTGACCGTTATCCACTCCACCCCCCCCGCCACCCCCCCTCTACACCCCCTCTCTCTCCCTCTCTAATAAAATCCCAGTAATGCATATTTCATTTACTTTTATACTTATTGATTACCTGTACTCCAGTTAGTAAATCACGCGTCCATCGATCCCCTCCATCGCGGCCCCTCTGTCGGACAGCACATAACCAGCCATTTGCGCCCCCCCCCCCCCCCCCTGATAAAGAGCTCGCGACGTTGAACTCCCCCCGTCGCAGTAAATCTTCGCTAAACTAACTTTTTAATTCCAAAATCGATGCCGCGCCTTAAACGCTCGCATTATTTCACGACGGTATAGCGGCCCCCGCGGGCATTAAAAGTAATACCCTGATGCATTGGGTGTTAATGTGCGGAGGTACGGTAGGTCGGTCCCTCCGTCTCATCCCGCTCATTACAGTAAGACCCAGGTACTGTGTGCGCCGCACGGGGGTCCCCCCCCCCACCCCCCCCTCCCTGCTCTGCCGCCAGGGGCGGATCTAGGCATGGGCATGGGGGGGCAATGCCCCCTAAATGCCCTGACTGCCCCACCAAACATGATGGCACCCAAAACAACCCAAGATAGCCAAGAAATTAAAGTGCTTATAATTAAAATGATGTGAAACACTACTACTGCTACTAACTAACTACAGCTGTGTCACCACTAAACCAACAGCATTTCATCATTGAAAACAGAAAACTCTCTGAGTCAGACCTTTAGCTTTATGCATGCTGCGTGTCTGTTGCAACTTCAACAACAACTGATGTTATTATTGATGCTTAATTGCGTAATAAAAGTCCTGTAACTGAAAATGGTATGGGTGCGACTTCAGGGGCAAGAGGGGCAAGATAAAATGATATGGGTGCGATTTCATCGCCTGTGTCTCTTCGATGAAGCCGCACTCATATCATTTTCTCTTGCCCCTCCAACATGTTCTCTTGCCCCCCCCCCCCCCCCAAATGGGACATGTTACATCCGCCCCTGTCTGGGACCCTCCCCTGTTAGTGAGCTGCTCTCGGGGGAGGGAGGGGGCCGCAGGAGCGTCAACCACCGAGACACTCAGCACCATGCTAATCAAACATTAGAATACCATCAGCTGGCTCATTAAACAAGGCAAAACACCACCATTCATCTCGCACCACCAGAACCCAGAGGGCTTTATTATTAGCATGTTCAGTTCAGTCGTATCGGTGCCGTGAAAAAGGGACTTGAGAAAAAAACGGGGAAAAGGGGAAAGAAAAGATTATCAGAACGTTATATATTTTTATATATATGTGCCGACATCTGGCATTTCGTCGTGACACCCCAAAACGAGTTAAACAAGTTTATAATGTCTTCAATGGTCCGGACAGCCCACTGAAGATATTATTCGCTTTTGATAAAAACATTTTTTCTTCACTCCATTTGTGTTTTGAGCTCAGTAAAACAAGCTGTTTTGATCCATGAGCGCACATCTGCTGTGCACTTCTGAAATGCCGGTGTTCCCAGAAGTGCATCGATTTTGTTGGTCATGTTGGTAGTGAAAGTGTTTTTTTACTGAAAAAAAAGTTCAAACAGAGCGGGAGAGGAAAAGAGGGAGGGGGAGAAATGTTTTGACTGACAACGCGGCGCTGAGGAATGGAGGCAGAGCGGCGGCGCAAATCCAATAAAGATGGCCGACAACAACAATAACAACAACAACAAAAATCTATCAATGACGCAAGGACATTGAGGGAAAAATGTCTCCAGGATAGATTTTTCCAGGTCATAAGAGACACTTCTAAATGCAGTTCCTTAGAGGTGCAGAATAAAAGGAGCAAGTGACACAGGGGTCAATTGGAATTTGGGTGTCCACCGTCCAAAAGCAGATATATCAATTAAAAAATAATACATCAAGAAAGGGGGCGGGGGGGTGTGAGAGACCGCAGATAACAAAATGGCCCATCTATTTTCATTAGGGTACATGGCCGCTTCAGGTGTGAGCAGGATCTCAAGATTAATAGAGGTATTCAAATGAATCAGAAAGGATTAGGGTCCCCTGGGAGCGTGATCAATGGCGGCAAATCAATAATCAATAGGCCACTCACACCAATATACTAACTGCTGACACCGAGATCTCACAATTAAAATGAAAACGGGGAAGGCAAGTGGCGTAAGACTATGATTTATCTCGGCGGCGCGAATGTCATTTAGAAATAAATAAGTCAATAGATAAAAGCGTCTCAGGTGTAGGAGGCGGCTACGCATTTTAACATGGCCGCCGGCCCTGAGCATTACAGCCAAATCCCACAAAGCACGGGCGCCAATACGAGGATAAATAGCACACAACCCCATGCAGCCTTTATCGCTAAACATCAAATCTCTGATTGTTGCTGTCAAGTTCCCACCAGGAGATGACAGCTTTTATTAATACAGTATCATTTCAAAACCTGGGCCCCCGAGATACAAGATTAATGTTTACACTTTACCCCACTGAGGAAAAACACTTTTCTCTCAAGGGTGTTGTGTAAAATAAAAAAATAAATAAATAAAAGCCAGATGTATGGGAGCTCCGGGCGTGGAGGTGGAATCGATCACGTGAATATGTTGGTCAAAACCAAATGAAAATATAGTGAAGTCAATAGTGGCCATTTTAAAAGTCCTACTATGAGCACGGCAGCGCTCAAACAATTACTGTCACTTTTTATCTGAGAGCTGTCGCCATATGAGAAATAATCAATTCCGAAGAACTGTTCTCCCACAAAAGCCTACATAATACAGTTTGTATAGTATACATTATGTACAGGAGTGTTAACACCTTAAGAGTGGATACAGGCAGAACAGTAAAGGGGTGCAGTCAATCAGTGGATACAGTGCATGCAGGAATGGGTCGTATAAGGAAGCAGAAGCCATCATCTCGCTGGAGAATGGATTTGAGCAGCTCAGGGAGATGGATTCAGCACAAGCTGTCCAACGGGACACATCTGAAGCCCCTCTACAACCCACCTCCCCCTCCCTCTCACTGTCTCTCAGTCTTCGCTCGTTCATTTGGAGTATGATTATTTATACTTTTGATGTGAAGGGGTCTTGAATCCCGCTATAAAGGAATTAAGAGAGCCTCCCCCGAGTCTACCATTCAAATGAGAGCGTGGCAGCGGATACGAGGGGCTGTTTAATAGAGGGAAATTAGTATTCACAATGCCTCTAAGTGGAATCTGAAGGCAAACCTTTCAGGTGGAGAAGAAAGGGGACAGTTTAGAAGAGAAAAAGGGCCTCAGTCGGGGAGGCTTTTCATAGCAAGTGGTGTTATTTTGCCCCTCTTCAAGGAACGATGGCGAGCTCTGTGAAACAACCCAAGAGAGAGAGAGAAGTGCGTTTCAAACTAAATTAAGAATGCATGGTAAACAGGTACAGTGGAAACAGTGCAACGCCATGGCCTGCAGACAGCAGGACTCTCTCAGGTCCTCTTAAGTTCCTGTGAAGATCCACCAACTTGAAGCAAACGCAAGGCTTTGACAAACATCTTCCAGGATTAAACTATGTATTTCTTGTTTCCCCCAGCAGTTCCACACACGTTGGGATTCGAATCTGCATTACAACAATGTTTTTTGTTCACACAGTGTTTTTTTTTCTATTTGTGAAGGCTGACCTTGAGAAGTGCCGATTTTCAATTTGTTCGCAACAACTGCTGCTGGCTAGAAACAAAGTCTAAGCCAGGATTGTGGCTTATTGTGTTAATGTTTGCTCATTGCGTTATGTATGCTTATCGTATGCGCGCATCTCTGTGCTTCTTTTTGCTCGCGGCAGAAGGGCTCACACAGCAAGTAAACAAGTTTGAAATCCCCCTCATCAATATTTTCACTTGTTTTCAATGCTGCTTTGAAAGCTAATTATCCTTGACGGGGAAACGAAAGAAAATAAACAGAAGCAACAGCGGAAATATGAGGGAACAGGCACAGGTCCGTGCACCACCCTCTTATCCTTATCCGAACAACGATGTGTGATTTGCATTATGACATTTAGTGATCATTGTATGTCAAATCTAAGCTCAGCTTCCACCTGAAAGCTTCAAACTAGACTGAGA
This sequence comes from Benthosema pterotum, assembly GCA_039105355.1. Lineage (NCBI taxonomy): Eukaryota > Metazoa > Chordata > Actinopteri > Myctophiformes > Myctophidae > Benthosema > Benthosema pterotum. The sequence goes on along the minus strand of CM076980.1, from coordinate 35,048,420 downwards.
GGTACCGTAATTTCCGGACTATAAGCCGCACCTGACTATAAGCCGCACCAGGCAATAAGCTTCATGTTAGAGCAGTGGTTTTCAACCTTATTGATACCAGGGCCCACTATTTATTCAACATCTTCACCCCACAGACCCCAAAACTAGATTTCTTTTGGTTTTGTTCACAATTCCAGGATGGATTTTTCGCAAACAAAAGAGGCAAAACATCAAAATGAGATCAAAATGAACATGACTTATGGCTTATTAATGTGGAGCTAATTTAGATGGTGAATTATCATAACTCTTGAGAATGTAAACATTTTTTACGCTCTCAAAGAGTTACATCTGGTTAACCAACTTTCCATCATTTAGTCTGGGACCACCTGGAAACTATGGACGTCCTGTTGAAAACCCCCGTTGCCTGTAAAAATCCATAGATTAGCCACACCGTTGTATAAGCCGCAGGGTCAAAAGCATGTGAAAAAAGTAGCGGGCTTATAGTCCGTAACTTACGGTATGTTCGCTGGAGTATGGCTTTAGGACAGCTTCTAATAGCACTTTATAGCCTCTTTAATCCCTACAGGTACTTTGTTGCACATCAATGTCGGACATATCTGATCAAATCACAATGCAGTGATGCACTGTGAGCTTGTAGATCAGCTATTTTAGAATATTATGACATTCTCTTAGTATAGTAGGGACAGTAGAGTTCATATGGGTAAAAAACAATATACGGCCTGGGGCCGCCTTTCAGCATTCAAAACCAGCAAAACATGTGACGCACGCACGCAAGCACGCACACACACACACACGCACACACACACACGCACACACACACACACACACACCCACACACACTCAATCTCTGGGGAACGAACCACACTAGAGGTGACACTGGTTAAAAAGTAACCCACAGTAAACCGATTCAAGTACACTGAAAATAGATTAGTCCATCAACATATTGAGCTTTAATGGAAGAGATTCAATAAGGCTCTCCGGTAGGGGAGGGCTTTAAGTGTCTACTTTATCATGCACATCATCCTACCTGTTTTTACAGACAGTGGAGGAACACTTGCGATGGGAGCTCTCTGGCACCATGTCGATAGGATACACAGGCAATGCACACAAAGGGTTGTGCTGTGGGGAAAATAATAACAATGTCGCAATATTTCATAATCATTCGATTGTGTATTCAGTACATTTTGACTCTTTCCCCAATTTCCCCCCAATGTAGAACCTGAACAAAACCTGTGGTAAAACAAAAATGCCTAAAATGTTCAAATAAGCTAAAAACAAAAATGAGAAATAATGGTGTTGTGAAATACCTGGCTTCGGTCTCGTTTCCCAATAGCAGGCAGCCAAAAGCTACAGGGGAGATAATCAAAGCTGAATTAGTGAATGCAAAAATGATGATGGAAACAGATGGACAAGTGTGATCATATCCTCCAATGACTCCATGCTTCACCAGAGTGCATTATCGTTACGTTAGCGCACCTTGGGACCTAGCCATCTAGAAGAGGGTCTCTCTGTGTGTGTGTGTGTGTGTGTGTGTGTGTGTGTGTGTGTGTGTGTGTTGTGTGTGTGTGTGTGTGCGTGCGTGCGAGAGAGAGAAGAGAGAGAGAGAGAGAG
>CM076980.1:35018780-35043809 GCA_039105355.1 Benthosema pterotum | reverse complement strand
GAGTCCCCTCGACACGCTGGCGAAGTGACTGCGGACTTCTTCAGCAAAACCAGCACACAAGATTAACATGGGCGATCTATTGATAATCTCCACAGGCCCGGAGTGTTTCCTCTCTCACACACAGAGACACACTGCAGCAAACGATTTCATTTGGAGTCGACCGAGCCCGTTGTCAAAGTCTCTACAGTGCAATTGTGCTGTCAATTATGTTTAGCGTCTGTAATAAAAAACAAACAAACAAGGAAATAAATGTGCAAATCACGCAAATGAACCGCTTCGACATCAAAACCCTCGTCTCACACAGCGGCTCGTTTTCGTCGTCGTCCTTAATAGCGACAACCATTTATTCAACACAAATTCAGCCAAAGCATTTGGAATAAATATGTTTCAGAAGCGCACAGGCAATATTATACTCATGACACGCACGCACGCACAATACACACAGGAATGATTAATACATCACTTAATAGAATATACTGTAGGCAGGAGGACATAATCTGCTCAATGTTCCACATACAAATATATCATGAGATCCCAATAGACGTAATGACAAAGTAGCGTTTCACCAACCACTCTCCCCTGTAGTGTTTTTACACACTGCAACTTTGGTGCAGCAAAACATATATCATATCAATGCATTTTTCCAGCATAGTACTGTGAGGGGGGGAGGGATAGACACCAGTGCACACCAAAGGTTGTAAAATACATTTTTCGAACTGTTGTTGGAGTCAGGAGTCTATCGACAACACCAGTGGGCGTTTCTAAGCCATTGGAGGCCCAGGCAAGATTTTCCCTGGAGCCCACCTTACCAACGTTTGGTAAGGTGGGCTCCAGGGAAAAATCTCCTGTGACATCATACCTATGACAGGCACAGTAAAAATGGCGCCCCCCCAAAGGGATAAAAATGTGAAATATATTTTAAACTGCAATATAACATATTATATGTGTTTAAAAGGTTCAATTCTAGTTAATGACATATTAGAATGTTGAAAATGGGTGGACTTCCCCTTTAAAGCATGTCCGGTGGTCGCCCTGGTGGTCGTCCCCCCCCCCCCCCCCCCCCCCCCCCCTACCACCCCCCACCCTCATGCGCCCCAGGCAACTGCCTAGTCTGCCTAATGGCAAAACCGCCCCTGGACAACACAAACATGTTACGCTGCAGTGAAGTCACTCTATTTCTGTTCATGAGGAGGTTGAATTCTCACAGTGAATGAAGCATCAACCTGTATGAATGAGGCATTCACCAGCATGCATAATTAATCATTTGGCCATTCAAAAAACAATGATACAGATACACAAGCTCATATCGCATCACTTTGTGCTATGAGCTTGTAGAACTGCTTTTTTATGTAATATTTTTAAACTGCATTTTTTTAAATTAGATCTTTGCCACCATGGGGATCACTGGATTAAAATATATACAAGATCCTTGAGAGTTTGAGCACCACTCTTTTATTAACATACTGTACTGTACGAATAGCTTTGACGGTGAATACATGCCTGCAGTTTTGTACCGTTTATTCATCACCTCCGTGGTGTGTAAACACCTTTAACCCCAGGACCCTACTGTCGTAATTCCTAAAAAAAAAACACTTTTTTCTTGTTCTTATAGAGCACCGCAGTGATGTCTCAGAGCGCCTGTTTCGGAGGAGATTTCCCCATTAATTTTCCTCATAGACTCAAAAATAATTTATATAGACGTTTATGCCGTGGACAAAGACAACTCGGGTCGTGACAAATCATGACAACCGACATGATATTTTCAGCCTAACAAATCATTAGAAAGATGAAGAACACGTCAGTTTTGATGTAATTTTTCCTTGTCTTCATCTGCTCATGTTTATATGAATATTATATGAGGAAAATGAATGGAAAATCTCTTCTGGGAACAGGCGCTCTGACGTCACTGCGGTGCTCTATTTAGTCATACAATGAAGTACAGGGCTTAAACGGTCAAGGTGGTCATTATTATTACAGAAAACAGGCCAAAGGCATAATCGCCACACTAAGGGTTTGACGGATTTTTTCCTGTCTTTTTTTTTCTAACCATTGTAAGGTCTATCTAACATCTAGTGACAGGGGGGCAGGCTTTCTAAACGGAAGCAGTAATCCGCTTTAGATCATTTGCAAAGCAATTAGGCATGCTTCCACCGCTATTAAATATAAAGATAACGGCCTACGAGATAAGATGCTATTTGTGCTACATATCAAATGGAATAGCTGCCTAAGAGGCCTGATGTACAGGCCGATCGTTTTAAATCCTCGTAATGAAATTAAAAAATTATGATAAAAAAAAAAAAGAAAGATAGCTACTTCTACCGCACTACGCATTCTATCGTTAAAAGATGACACGGTGAATAAAAATGGTCGCACGATTTAAATGGGATCTAGATGGATGGACCTGCAATTAAAGCATCGCTCTCGATAGATTCATCACCAGTGCAATGATTATTAGAAAATGTGGTGGTTTTTCGTGAACGGCATATCGACATTCTGACATTCTAAATGAACAAGGCAAATATATATATGTACTGTATATATACGTTTAGCTGCCAAGTACAGAGTATTATTAGATATAATGTACAACAATATAATGTACGCAAGTGCAGGAGGGCAGTCATACTCACACACACACACACACACACACACTCACAGGAATAAAAACAGACCCCAGCACACCTAAAAGCTAATAGCGCTGTCTAGAATGATGATGCTGATCTGTAGAAGTTCTCAATGGTGTCGGTTCCACGGCTGAGGGATACTTCAGTTCCTGTTGTTTTTTTAGTCCACAGGCCAGACCTCCAAAACTGGAACAATGATTTATGAATTAAATGAGCAAAACAAGTCTGTTGCACTACGTCACTTACTGTTTCTTGTAGTGTTGTATTTGTCCTTTTTCTTATTGCACTGTCTATTGTCTTATTGCACTGGGGAACAATGGAAACGTTATTTCATCCCTGTATATGTCCTGACATACACTGGAATGACAAATAAAGAACCTTGAACCTTGAACAATACGTATATTAAATTGTTATCACCATGAAACTCTCCCAGCTGATTACTTACACAAAGACAAGGATGCAAATTAGGCGTTATAGAAGAAGATTCGCCAAAAAATGCAGAATATGATAAAGCTACTCATTTAGTTATTTTGATCCTATAAACAATCTAATATAGGTAGTAATTAATGTTCCAATTTTGGACGTCTGGCTCTTGGACTTAAAACCGGTTCTGAACTGAACCTGTTCCCAACCAGTGGAAAAGAGGTCAATGTGGGGTCCATTTGGTTCCAATTGTATACTCTCTCCAACAGTGCGGATTTTACGGTGGAAAATTTGGGGTTTCGCCGAAAGAAATCGCACTAACCGAGGGGTCCGCACGCTCCCTTATGTTTATGAAAGGGGCAGAGAATCACAGCGCTGCAGGTGATTGGACATCGGTTGAACAGTCATATGTCTTCACATGCGTTCGTCAGCAGGGACCACCACCGCGGCCCGTACACACGTCCACCCCGCACACCCCACCTCTGATGACAACAAAGCCAAGCCCCCAAAAGCAACCCCCCCCCACCTCCGTGACCTGTGACCTGGACGAGAGAGAAAGGGGAGCCCCCTCCTCCTGCCCCCGCTTTGCATAGAGAGCAGGTTCAAACGGAGTTTATGACATCCCACTCCCACTCCCACCCCCCACCCACCCGACCGACCGACCCCCTCCTCCACCTTTTCCTCCTCTCCACCCATCAGTGGACACTGGTAGCCGGTGGTGGTTGTGGTGGTGGGAGTGGAGGTGGGGGTTGCGGGGTGGTGGGGTGTAGGGGGGACAGCCCAGGCATCACTCATTCACTCGCCTCCTAGGTGCCTTTGTCAGGTGATTGCTGGCGGAAAAAGGAAAACAGATCAATACATCTCCCATGGGCCTGACAGGTAATCTTTACCTGGGATGAAATATGAGCGTCACCCACCGGCCCGCCGGATTCCTTAACTGTAACAGGGGCGGCGGGAAAAAAACGGCCTCCCACCCCACCCCCCCCAAACACACACACACTTCCTGGCCATTGGAAATTCCTTATTTTTATGTATTGTCTGGCCTGAGGGTCGAGTATCAAAACAACGACTGCTAATTACCGTAGAACGGTTTGTTACGCCTGTTTGTTCCGTTTGTTGCACGCACCTTGATGAAACCCGACCTCAAGTCTTTTCCCGATGTCTTTCCGGTCGATTTCCCCCAAACTACACCGAAACTACAGGCGGATGTATAAAAAAAGGCCATGGAGAGAAATGCAATAAAACACTTAACGCACGTCCCAAACCGCTTTAGAATAGCCACTAATTCAGCTGTGCGTTGTCTACCTGTGAGCGTTGTCAACCTGAGGACTGTTACCTATCAATCAGGTCTGTCTGCCCCCCCACCCCGCCCCCATGTTGCCAGATTATGTGAGAAAAATAAGGAACAAGGTCTAGGAAAAAAAGCCCCAAAAGAAGCAAACATGAGGCCACATGAGCACTTTGAATTCGGTTTCATATGCAGGTGTAGACATTGGATAATTTGAAAATAGCCAAGCTCTACTTGTACGTTTGCAAATCTTGAAATAAAATGTGGAATATTTGGAGCACAGTTTCGTCACATAGGGCTCTACCCCAAGATATTCCCATATGGCGGTTAGGGACAAATAGGCCTGCATATTAATTTGGTGGACCATGATATGAAAATATTTGATAACCGTTATTTAAAAATTAAATAAAATATTTGGAAATCAGCTAAAATTGGCGTGTATTTACGAGCAACTTCACATAAAGAAAAACAAGCCCAATGTGGCTTATAATAAGCAGACATGGCTGACCAGCCGCCCCGCACCCTGTGTGGAGGCGGCGGCACCAGCGGGGGCGTGGCGGAGCACTTTGACTGATTCCTGTGGCAGGAAGTCTTGGAGGAGAGGCATGAGGACATTCATTTAGATGAGTGTTGCACACACAGCATTTATAAATGTCACACCCATGCCAACATGATCGCGTAAAGCCTTTCCGAAAGGAGATGATCGCAGGGACAATAATTCATGGGTCATTTACAAATCTGATAGCCGCCGCTCATCGATGTAATCTGTTGAAGAAGGCCTCCAGGAGGAGCCTTAACGAGACGCAAGCCGCTGTATAGATTGATAATAATAACGCCCGTTTCATTTCGCTGAGAGGTATGCCGCCGGTAACGAGTCGTGAAATTGAGAACGTATATTTTCCCTGGACTCTGATGTACATATTAGTCATATTGTTAGATTTGTTTTGGATTGAACAGAGCTCCAAAGGAGAGGCTCCTTGTGATGTTTATTGTCTCTTATGACCCGCTAACCCACCGTTAGGGAGGGCCCTGGCCTCTACATACCTCTGGATTCATTGGGTATACTGTAGTTTACTGCAGCTGGTGTACTTTAAGTTGATTATTTGGTTAAGTACAGTTTAGTTATGGTTAAGCATTGTTAGTGTGATTTAAAATAGATGGATTGATACAGCTATTAAAAAAACAATTTAAAACAAAGATCATACCAAGTACTGAGCCCCAGATGGTTAATTGTCAGGGACAGTAGAAATAAATATTATTATGGTGCATTCACCACGGATGTGGCAAATCCTTTGAGAATATATTTACATGACATCAAGCAAGCATTTCCCATCTATGCTATGAAATGATGCAGACTGAAGTTCACTGTGATGTCTGGGATCTAAATGTTCTGCTAATAACCATTAGTTGTTTTAGAAACCATTTTCTTCTTCTTGAATAATTGAATTAGTAGCAGTAATACGTTAGTCATGGATTTGGCGTGGTTAAGGTTAAGCAAACGGGGTTAGCGTGTGCAGCAGGCAATGCCATTTGATGTATGTATCAGCCAATCAAATCATCGCATTTGTACTTCTCACACAAACAGACAAAGCTGGGCAGAGGCAGGGGTTGCGGCCCCTCAAAAATGTCACTATACGTTTTCCCACCGCTGAATCTGCTCTAACTCCTCTCTCATCCACTTCTTACTCGACGTCACAAAATAAAACAACTAATCCACCAATGAAAAAAAAAACAAAAAAAAAAAAAAAAACGCACTTTTCAAACAGGTCTGCACGCCGGCCTTGAACTCAAAGTGCGCCGGGGGGACATTTGAATATGGAAGCTAAAGTGAGGCAGAACAGAGGCGCGCCCTGGGTGCGCGGCGTCCACTCCGCCTCCTGTGTTGTGCTAATGAGCGGCTTTGTAAGCCAGTGTAGCCGTTCAAATCCATGCTAATAGGGAGGCCTGTTCTTTGTAGGCGGCTCAGCACCGGCGGTCGCCTCCGTGTGAACCGCGCACGGCAGCGTGCGGCGCATCAAAATGTCCTGTCTGTGAGCTAGTATATAAAACCATAGCTCACGGTACAGGTTTACCCACTGATAGGATTCGCAGAGGTTGTTGACACCGGCACACCGACAAAGTTGAGACAAAAAAACACCAAACCCGCTCCCCTCACTCAGTGCTCAACCCCCTGACCACCACGCAGTGCGGTGCGGTCCCTGCTGACAAACGCTCAGGCTACTAAAGAAGACATAATTGTTGGGCTTGTGCGGGGAGAGTGGGGGCGCAGGTGGGCCTGGAGACTGGTGTGTAATAGACAGGAGAGACACACACACACACACACACACGAGAGAGAGAGAGAGAGAGAGAGAGAGAGAGAGAGAGAGAAGAGAGAGAGAGGGAGAGAGAGGGGAGCTGCCTGGTTAAAGAGTCTGGAGGAAGCCTCTTGAAGCTGCCTTCCCTTTTCCTTCTTGCCTGGAGGACATGGTTGAACTGTGGCGGTGATTAACTTTAACTAGGCTTGATTGCATTAACATTTCCCCATCCTTTAAATACTAACAGGATAGACTGAATGCTGATTTGAAGAGGAGCGATGTGTTCCACGGATGTTCTTTTTTTCTTTTCTTTTTCCTCTCATTCTTCTCCGGGTGCCCAGCGAGAGGAGGCTCAAAGCGTTCAGTTTATGTCGAGCACAACAGTTCTCTATTGCTACTGTGCCTTCCCCCTCCCCCTCCCCCTCCACCTCTCCTGGCTTGGATCACCCACCCCCCCACCCACCTTTAAGTTCTCCAGCTGCCTCAGCCACAGGTTAATATACTTCTGGAGCGTTTAAAGGTCCAGGCGGTCTGAAGGCGAGGCCTGCGGTTCTGATGTTCTCCAGGTTCCTGCTGATGCTGACGCCGCTGCATCAGCAGCCTCCGGTGGAGCGGTGGTGTTGGTGGTGGTGGTGGTGCTGGTGGATCTCCACGCCTCGTCTCGGAGCTCCTCCTTATGGTAAGGAATGCTCGCTGCTGAGGAAAAAGGGGAGACGCCACAGTCAGTTTTATGGGGCCGAGCATGATTCTACACATGGAGGAACCCTGGCTTCCGGTTCGCAGCGACTCACACTGCATTAAAAGGGAACTCCACCCACTTTCAACATTCTAATATGTCATTAGTATACCCTAGAGGTGCTGGGTGGACATGATGAAAAAAGTTCCCCCATTCTGTGTTCCCAAGAAATGGAGGTCTGAAGAAAACCACTAACATAGTGGTTTCACCATTTTCACCATGTTAATGGATTTCTTTAGACGCTTCTTTTTTCTGAGAGCGTACAAATGGAACCAAATGAACCCGTTAGGGTTCATTTGGTTGCATTTGTACGCTCTCAGAAAAAAAATATGAAAATGGGTGGAATTCCCCTTTAAAAAAAAACACCATTGTCTCCATTTGAGTGGATGACAATCGCAGTGTGTTGTTTGCATAATGCTCCCATTTATTGCTTGAAGACATCCTACGGTGTGTAGGGCTGTGCATGTTTCAATGCACAGTTTATACATGTCCTGATATTGTACCAATGATAGGTTCTTGGTTTGTCTATGATCCTTGATTAATATCTCTATACCTGTGATGTATTACCTTGTGTTGGTATATCTTGCTTACTATATAAAGTCAATGAATACACCCAAAATGTATTTTCAATCGGTGCCATGCTAGCGTTTGTGGAAAACAGACTAACCCCAACCAAGCATAAACTTTGGTCAAAACCCCGATTACGAGATATTCAGTTTAGGTTTAAAGATGCGGCCATCCCATTAGCATGCATAATACAGCTGATTTTTTACTTCATTTTCAACGGAAATAGACATTAATCCGCAGAGAAAAAATAATATTTTTTTACACATGGAAACTAGATGGGGATCCAGAGCAGAATTAATTGATTAAGTGTGTCTACTGTGTCTCAACTGTTGTATTCAATGTCACTTTCTAAAACACATATTTCTCCTCAATGACTATGATCAGCTTCGTAATGAACATCTGTGACCATGTGCAGTATTACTCACACCCCATGGCATGCCTAACAACACCCTGTAGCTGTTCTACAGTCACTGCCACCCACAGCCTCTTGAGGCACATGGCTTTAATAATAGAGATTAAATGGGAACTAAATATAAGAAATGCATGAATAGATGAGAGTATTACACAAAACGGCTGTGGGAAATGTCTATGATTGACAGGCATTGGCCTGCAGACATGCACTGACAAGTCTCATGGTTGATTTAGTTATTCATTAGAGTAATGGTGTATGAGAAAACGCTATAGTATCTGTGTGTGTACAGGGCTTTGAAGAGCCTTCTAACACCCCACACACTAGCCTTCGGACAGTGTTGTCCGGATTACATCATTCTTCACAGTAATGCATCTTGGGTCGAAAAAAGAAGCACCTTGTAAACAGGGATTTCTCATCACCACTTTCCTATAGATTACTCCAAACAACTGACCCACTAATATACAGTGTATATATATATATATATATATATATATATATATATATATATATATATATATATAATATATATATATATATATATATATATATATATATATATATTATATATATATATTAATGAGCTTTTGGTCAAGTGAGCCCAATCCAATTTGGTCCCATATGACTTGTGGACATGGCTATTAGGAGACCAATCTTTGCCTTTGCTATGATTTAACCCATCCACCGTCTGTCAACTCTATACCGATGTGAGAGGCTTGTGTGTGTTTGAGACTTCATACATCTTTGGGTTTCTTTCTTTCTCTCACACTCTCTCTCACACACACACACACACACACACACACACACACACACACACACACACACACACACACACACACACACACACCACACACACACACACACACACACACACACACACACACACACACACACACACACACACTAACAAAGACATTTTCCTGATTGTGTTGACCTTTAAAAATCTGTCTCTAAGGGAAATATCTGAAACCGAGCTTGAAGGTGAAGGCCAATTTACACAGAAGACTAGAAGGAACGCTAAAACGATTGCAGTCACTAAACGTGTTTTCTGCCTTTCCTACTTTTTTTTCCCCCCAGCGTATAAATAAATAAATCTCGGCTGTTTTTTTACCCCCCGAAAAAAGTTGGCAGCGGGTGGTTGGTCAGGCGGTCAGGCGAGAGACGCTGGTGAAACGGTCCGGTCCACGGGACAGAGGACAGGACAGGCCAACTAGAAGTGACATTGTGGCGGCGGGGCTGTCTCATAGGATTAGGCATTACAGAGTTCACCGGCATGTGCCTTTGTTAGTTCCCATTACACCTGCTCGTGCCTCTTTCCACATGACTTCTTCAACCAAAATGAGCCGGCGGGCAAGATAATTGATTAATATTTCTTGAGGGAATGATGACTAACCGCCGCCGAGGTTCAAACCAAACCCATTTTTTTTGGTTGGGACGTGTTGGGTTAAACATGGTGCCGGTATTTTACTTCAATCCAATTGCTATCTTCTGTCATGGCGTTATATAGGATACAACGTCCTATTCTCTCTACATACAAATATTCCACAAATACTAAAGCTCGTAATCAGTATGAATAAAGCATTCTAATCGGTTGCAGTCAGCATATTCCCACTCCTCAAAACAAGCTTATATGAAGTAGCAATGGAATTAATGATAGCTAAAACTATTACTTCACCCAAAAATAGAAAAAAAGTATAATTGTGGCCCCTAAATGTTCTGCTCGAGGAAAATGCCTACGTGCATACACGTTCAGCGGGTCCGATATCAAGGTCAGTGAATGCATTATACCACACACACACACACTCACACGTACACACACACACACACACACACACACACCACACACACACACACACACACAACACACACACACACACAACACACACACACACACACACACACACACACACTCACACGTACACAAAAAAAAACATTCTGTCAATGGGAGAATTACAGTAGGAGCATTTATTGCGGGGTGATAATGGGTGGCTGAATGGAACCATCTCAGCATCTTAATAAGCTCTCATGTGATGCTCTCTAAAAACAATCATTACAGGCCTTCCCGGAGCCCTCCCCTTCCCCCTGTTTATTAATCTGCTAATTACACATTGACAGTAATGGCCCCACTGACTCCCACACTTAAATGAACAAGGCTGAATAGCCTTTTAATGATTAGTCTCTCTCTCCCTCTCTCCCCCCCTCCCTCCATAACCGTGTTGGTGATAGCACTGCCAAATAAAAAAAGCTCCAGTGCCTACTGGCCAGTGCACTGCGCTCACACACTTTGTGGCAGGGCCGTAGCTACGCATAGACGCAATACGCGCTGCGAGTAGGGCAACACAGCAAGGGGAGGGGAAACAAAATGTGGCCAAGCCAAACCCTCAAAATAACAATTTCCTTCAAGCTCTCCGTTGCGCAATAAGGAGCGGGCTGTACTGTATGTGCGCCCACACAAGCGGTGAAAATGAGGAAACACGGCTCCTACGAGTAGGGCAACCAAATGCTCAGCGACGCTCCTGCTTTGTGGGCACCACTTGTATGTTTTAGCATAAACCGACAAAGTTTGGTGGAGCAGCAGGCAGGGCAGAGAGAGAGAGAGAGAGAGAGAGAGAGAGAGAGAGAGGAGGTGGGATTGTGAAGGACACCAGAGGGGCGCAGCGTGGAGCCTGAGAGGGCGAAATAGTGCGGTGGGCTGCATTTCTGTCAGCAGAAGTGATGGCTGAGTGCTGGCGTTATTTGTCTTGTGCTGCCATGCGGGCCTCGCGCCAGCCTGGGCATTAATGAGAGGGGGGCCGGACCGCCGGGCAAGCGCCGTGCGGGGCCCTCCGACGCAGGTGATCCGTCACGTTAGCTGTCCTGCTCCGCCACACGGAGACGGAGAGACCGCGGACCGGCGGCGACGGCAGGGGTGGCGTGGGGACCCCTCGACTGACTTGAGGACCGGGCCGCGCACACACACACACGGGCCGCTCCTCAGTTGCGGTTCTATCCAAAACACAGGTTACATGTAAGACTCAATGTAACACTGGAGATTTGACAGTGCAGGTCGGAGGTTTGAGCTGGTAATGGAACCTGGGATTGGGTCATTATGTGACACCATGGTTGCACTGGTCAGAGGGATAAGATGCTGTCTTGCTTACATCACTGTCTAACTACCTCAGCTTTCAGAACCTCGGACAGCGACCTGGACCATCCCTCAATAGTGGGTTTAGTCTGGGGATAGTCTGGATTTTTTAAACTTAAGTTGTGTGAAATGCTGTCCATTGATATAGTGGTTTCAACTGTATTAATTGATTGTCAGAGTCCTGTGGTGGGAGTTCTGCTCTGGTTTTGGTCAATATTAAGTAGTTCCGGTCATTTTGTGGGGGTCGCTGGGGCCACACAGTGAAAGTAGATTAATCCACAAAACTAACTAACTAACTTGTTTTGTTGAATTATTTCTAAAATATTAGGACCTCCTACGTTCATTTTTGACCCCCCTATCACATGGAACTACTTTTCGGGCGTAGTGACACAAAATACATAGTTACAAAACCAGAGCAGAACTCCCACCATGAGAAATCAAATAATACAGTTGACACCACTATATTAATGGCAAGTATTCCATACAGCTTAAAAAAATCCAGACTATCCCTTTAAGTGCATCCACAGTGATGGGAAAAGTAGTCAATTGTTTTACTGAAGTAGAAGTTTTAATAACTACTACTACTCTATTACAAGTAAAAGTTCAGAAGTCAAAATGTACCCGAGTAAAAAGTACAAGTACAAAAGTATTTGTATCAAAATGCAAGTAAAAGAAAAGAAATAGAAAAGTACTCAATATGCATAACTTCCCATGTGGACTTTACTTTCCACTGCAGACTGCATGCTTAGTAAGCATTCCAATGGTTCCACATTACAAAATGTCCCCACTACCATTCTAAGTGTTCAATAAGCCCTTCACTAAGGCCCTCCTCAATCTGGCCTTGTCCAATAGGCACGTTAGAGAGGAGAGCTTGACCAGGAAAGCTTGACCTGCATAGCAACAGTTGCTAAACTATTTGGACTGGCATTGGACAGTGGCTAAACCCAATTGTAAAATTTATTGGAAATACCGTAAACTATTTTTAATAGCAAAGAAAAAAATCAGTTGTCCTGCAGAGTCCTGCAACAACATAAGCAGACTCTTAGTTTGAGTTTATTACCTTTTCTAAAAGATGAAGATGAAGGGCATTACAGGAGACAGGCAGGGGAGGTAGAACAGCATTAATGAATGAGTCTGGATGTGAAACCAGCCAAGCTGTTACCATCTATCAGGATCTGTACACTAAGGCTGTACCCTAGCCCTGATTTTAGGGTTCGGGCCTCGGCAGGAATATTCGAACAAGCTCTGTGAACCATTCGTTTTTAATCCTACTAAATGGAATCAGAGGAGCTCCGCAACGAAAAAAAATCTCCAAGAGCAGTAACAAACAAAGGTGGATTTGTACAGTGAACATAAGGTAAGTGTTCATAACCAATTCTTATTCCGTGGGGTTGGGTTTCATCACACAGCGTGTGTTCGTGATTTGAGTGACCAGACGTCCATTATGACTGACAGGCGTCAGTGCTGCCGTAATAGTTGGCTTTCTGCCGATCTAGAATCTGAAAACACACGCAAATGTCCCTCAGACGAACAGTTTGGATCTGCTCGCCCTAGATGCGAGCCGGTCTAAACTCACAGCCAGTTTAAACTCACAACTTGATATTACCAAGTGGTGTTTCACCATGTTAATGATTTTTTTTATCCATTTCCAGGAGACACAGTATGGGGGGACTTTTTTATTCTGTCCACACAAAGTGGACATAGTAAAATGTTGAAAATGGGTGGAATTCCCCTTTAATGTGAGGTAGAAGAGCACCAGAGAGTGAAGTGTGGTGCAGCTGTAGCTGAGTGGCTGCTGCTGCCTCCTCCTTGCAACAATAATGCGCAGCAGCCTGTTGGTAGGAATGGATGTCTATCGACTCCAGCTGCAGTTGGAATGACGACGTTGTTGAGAAAGAACAGAGAACGGGCCAATTTAAGACTGAGAAGTGGAACGGGTCATCTAATTCCAAGCGGATACGCTCTCTTGAGAAGTTGTGTGTTGGTGGTATTTTTTCGCGGCCAGCTCCCGACACCGTGGCGGTAAAGTGCTAAAAGGCTAAGAGAAAGAACGCGGCGCGACAGCTGGGTTCCGTCCCCCGCGGGATCCTGGGAGACACCTCCAGTCACAGACCATTCTCACTCCTGATTACAGAGTTTCAAATCAACGGCTGGCGCCCAATGTAGACTTTGCTCATACGACGGTGTCCCGCACCACAAACAGCACATCTATGGGAGCGCAATGTGTCACCGCGACCCAGAAGCTCGTAGGTTACCCATTTGGGTGACTTTAATAAAACGCTTCGGTCCCCCTGGTAAGATGTGCACATGCACATACTCTACAGTGTGTGTGTGTGTGTGTGGGGGGGGGGGGGGGGGGTACAACAGGCCAACAGCACATAGACCTTACTTGATCCGGGCTGGAGGAAGCCCCCTCTCATCCTGATTGGTCGAAAACCCAAACTGAAAGTGAAACTATTATTTTTTTTTTAACCCACAAGGAGCTCACTGGAGACAGGTAGGAACTCTTTATATGGCCAGCAGGATTAGCCAAAAATGAAGAAAAAAAAGAACATTAAGTGAAATCACTTTAGCACATACATACGCAGTGCAACAAGCTCACACCCGTCTTGGTCACTGATGTTCTACCAAGACGGCTGTTCTCAAGGACGCGGAGAGAATACACCTTTCCCGTGCAAACACGGTGTTCACCAGAAACCTCTCCTATTCCCCAAGGAATGTTTAACAACTTCTTACAGCAATAAACATTCACACAGATGACTGTTTCTGGTGAGAACAACCCAACCCCCCCAAAAAAGAAGAAGAAACCAGGCAACACATAAACTGTGAGAGCTTGTCAGAAAAGGAAGGCGCATCTCCTGGCAGTGGTGAGATTACCGAGCAGAGGAGCGCTGCAGCGGCCCGCCAAGGTAAAGATTTATACAGAGCAGTTGCAGCCCCGCAGAAAACTGACATTGGGGGCCGACGACGGGGGATGCATGATAAATCACCGTGGACAGGGGGCAGCAGACTCAAGATGCAGGAAAACACACTCCGAAATGACGCCGCGGGGAGGGGGGAGACGAGAGACACTACTACACCCTCAAGTATCTTTCTTTTAAAAGGATATTTGAAGATTACGGGGGGTAACCAGGGTAGCGCCGGGATGCGTCACCTCCAATACAAACCCAGCGGAAGATTATTCAAACAAATAATTGTTTTTAAACCGCTCATTCGTAATAATCGAATGCAATGTGTGATCGGATCATTCGATCTGCGCTTTGCCTGACTCAGAGAGTTTTCTGTTTTCAATGATGAAATGTTGTTGGTTTAGTGGTGCCAAAATTGTAGTTAGTTGCAGTAGTGGTGTTTCAAATAATTTTAAATATGAGCACTTTAATTTGAAATATCTTGGGTTGTTTTGCATGCCATCATGTTTGGTGGGGCAGTCTGGGCCTTTCGGGGGGCATTGCCCCCCCCCCATACCCATGCCTAGACCCGCCCCTGCCCCCCACCCCCCTTCCCTTAATTCGTCCACCCTGGTCAGGCAGCGGCCAATGGAAGAAGCAGCATGCCGCCCCCACACCCCACCCCACCCAGGAAGGAGAAATTGAGGGATACCCCCCTCTTCCTGATTGTTGCGCCACAGTGAATATGAGGATGGGGAAGGGGGGGGGTCTTTAAGGGGCGCAGGGTGAATCTTTTTTTAGTTTTATGGGGTTGGTGGTGGTGTTGGTGGGGCTCGGGGCTCGGCTCCGGCTGGGGGGTGAAGGACAGAGTTGGCCGGCCATTCCATCACTCACAGCCTCAATAAATGGATGCAATCTGTACCCCCCCCCACCACCACCTTCCCCCAGTAAAGCTCTGGCTGTTTTTTTAAATTCCACCTCTTTTATCCAAATGAATGATGGAGCCCGGCGCCGCGCACTGTGCGGCGATATTAATATACATCAGGGGCCTGCACCCCTCACTAAATCAGGGAACCACCGGCATTTGTTATTTAAATGACAAACGGCGCAGCGCTTCCGGAACGGCAGCGAGCGAGCCGAGGAGAGGCACGGCAGGAGAGGAGGAAGAAGAGGAAGAAGAAGAGGGTGGACGAACCAATTCAGATTTCAATCCGCCAAAGACACAAGACAGCCCCCCCCATGGGCCATCAGTCTAATGAAAAAAGGCAGGCTCAACCGGTCCAAACACACAGAACGAGCTGCTGCTCTGTACCGCTACCCCCCCCCGCCCCAAACAGGGGGCCCGCTACCCGTCACACTTCTGTTTTACTGTTCCACACATGGGAGGAAGGCTCTCTGCACCCTCTGCACCCAATATAACACACCTAACAAGCCTGATGCCATAGACTCCAGTCTGCTGTTAAACAGGTTCACACACACACACACACACACACACACACACACACACACACACACACACACACACACACACACACACACACACTACGGTATTCACAAACAACCACCGCAACGTTTTCGCACGCTTACGGTTACCGTGCCAAACTCAAGGAGCGCGAGCAGGATTTGAATTGTTCTCTGTGCTCTCCACTACGGAGCTACAGTATGGCTACTTGGTACCGGTAGCCGATAGCAGTTTTCATCGCATTTCATTCAGGACAAAATGGGAGGGGCGTTTGGTTTGTTGTTTTTTTTGCACCCACACCCATACTATGCTATGCATTAGCAAGGCATTATCTAGGATTCTTACCACTCTATGTGTGCAATGTGTAATACTCGCAAATCTCGCCATCACGTCATCATAGCATCTGGCTTTCGGAGATCTGGCACTTCAAAATAAGGGTTACGACAGGAGAAACCTTGGCATGAAACTATATTTAGCAAGGTGTGCTGTGCTGTGTTGTTTTTTTGTTTGTTTGTTTGTTTTTTTAGAAAAATAGGTAACAGAACAATGTTCCAAAAGCTTTTTCGTTACAAAATGTAGCTTTGAAAATACACAGGGGGTCAAAAAGGCACTGGAGCGTCTGCGTGGTGTCTCTGTACTCTGACTAATAAAGCGACGGCTGCAATAAGGGCTGCAGTGAGAGTAGAGGAGGCCAGAGGACAGGCGTCAGCGTCAGTCCTGTGGACGGAGCTTATTATTACCTGATGTTGAGAGAGGGACGGCAGACGTCTTCCTCCTTCTCTTCACGTCTCCGGTGCACAGCAGTCCCAGATGGACATTAGTCTGTCTGTGGGGACGGAGGGAGGCAGACAGACAGACAGCAATTTAGACTCATGAGAACACCACTGCACAATACAGCATACATACAGTAAAGTCCCCAGAAACTTTCTTTGTGTTATCTTTTTTTAAGCTCAAATGTCTGACTGTGCTGTTTACAAGTCTGCCTAAAGAAAAGGAATCAATCAATCCATTAATGAATTTGACCGTTTTCTTTTTTCTTTAGGAAGTGAGTACATCTTACCACAAAGATTATTTCTCAACATTGAATCATTTCAAATTGGCAAGCCAAATTTAAAACAGTGTAACTGAAAATGTATCAAGCTAGAAGTTCCTGATTGTAGTTACCCTGTGTTTACAGTTACCCTGTGCTGTGATTTCATTCCCCTTCAAAACATGACAAGATAGTATGATAAGACTAGGAGGAAGATGTGTTAAAATGAGTGTATCTTGTGAGTGTATCTTGTGTGCTGTATTGTAATGGGGGAGGGGTGATGTCACAGAAATGGTGCATTTCGAGTCTTGAAAACCTTTCAGCTTTCAAGAACAACCCAAAAGTATACAGGGAAGGGGGTCTGGTCTACTCTACTACTGTGTCTATGGAGTAATGTTAACTCCATAGACACAGAGAAAGTACAAGTTCAATATCAAATGGTGGTCTGTGGCTAAAATGCAGAATAAATAATGGGCCCTGGTATGAAAAGGGCTGGAAACCACTGTGTGTGTGTGCGCGGGCGCGTGCGTGCGTGTGTGTGCGCGTGTGTGTGTGTGTGCGTGTGCGTGTGTGTGTGTGTGCATGTGTGTGCGTGTGTGTGTGGAGGGGGGGTACAGGTGTTGCAGGGTTCATGTGCCTGAGTCACTGCAGAGTTCACATAAACAAATTACACCTGCTCTATATCTCCTCCACCATATGTCAGACGCCCCGAAATAGGCAGAGCTCCCCATGGACTGTCACTGCCTGATTACTGAGATGTAAACTTAAGGTCAAGGTCCTTACCATGGCTGGGGCTGGGAGTGGGTAACATGATGGGTTGACATTGTTTTGTGTGTATGTACAGCAGCGTGTGTGTGTGTGTGTGTGCGTGCACGTGGGTATGCGAGTGCGCGCTGGTGTGCAGTTGTGCACCAGGGGCAGATCTAGCCATGGACATGGGGGGGGGGGCAGCGCCCCCCTAAATACCCAGTCTGCTCCCCCCCAAACACGATGCCATGCAAAACAACCCAAGATATTTCAAATTAAAGTGCTTATATTTAAAATGATGTGAAACACTACTACTACTAACTACAATTTTGGCACCACTAAACCAACAGCATTTCATCATTGAAAACAGAAAAGTCTCTGAGTCAGACCTTTAGCTTTATGCATGCAGCGTGTCTGTTCCAACTTCAACAACAGACTAATAAAAGTCCAGTAACCGAAAATGGTATGGGTACGGCGATGAAGCCGTCCCCATACCATTTTCTCTTGCCCCTCCAACATATTCTCTTGCCCCCCCAATGTTACATGTTACATCCGCCCATATTGCACGGGGTGTGCATATGAGAGAGAGAGAGAGAGAGAGAGAGAGAGAGAGAGAGAGAGAGAGAGAGAGAGAGAGAGAGACAGATAAGAAAGACTAAGGTAGGACTGAGCGATGTGGACAAAATCAAATGCCACCGTATTTTTGATCTGTGCATTTGGAGGACTATTGGTGCTGCTTAAAGGGATACCTCACCATTTTTGCCCCAAAATATTATGTTAATGACATTTAGAATCTTTATGTGTGTAATATGTGGTTTTAGATATTTTAGATTTTTAGCAGTAAGGCCAGTGTCTCTGATGTCATGGACACTACTTCCTGCCCTACACTAGGATTGCAGTCCAGGAAGTAGTGTGTCACTGCTAAAATCTAAAATATCTAACAGCACATTACACACACAAAGACCCACAGGGATGTGCTGTAAATGTTGTAAAAGGCCATTAACATATGTTTTTGAAAGAAATGGTGAAATGTCCCTTTAATGTATTTATTACATTGCTTTTTAATCAGGTATCACTAGTACCGTATTTTCCGGACTATAAGGCACACTTAAAAGCCTTTCATTCTCTCAAAAATCCACAGTGCGCCTTATAATCCAGTGTGCCTTATATATGGATTGTTTGACTGCAGGTGCTTCTATTCTATGTTAACTATAGTAGATTCTATTCTCTGCGCCTTATAATCCAGTGCGCCTTATATATGAAAACAGTTTTACAAGGTGCGCCTTATAATCCGGTGCGCCTTATAGTGCGGAAAATACGGTACTAAAGATGTATGACCAAAATTGTATTTGGTCTGGTATCAAGATAGGCTGGTAGGCAGTAAATCTTATGTCAAACAAACAAACAAGCATGAGTGCATTTGGTTCCATATTTACACTATGTGCAGTGAATTAACACTGAGAATGTTAACTGTGAAATCTGAGGGGTTTAAAGGTAGGGGAAGTGATTTCACTTTTGTCAGATATCACCCAAAAAAAAATTTTTTCTGTTAAAATGCTCTATTATAAGGTGTGGAAACCACATATGGAGTTTCCCCCTCCCCCACGTTAGCAGAGGAGCTAATAAAAGTCCCCCAGGTCACCACAATTCTCCTCCAATCAGGAGAGAGCAGCAGGTTCACATAGTGTAGCTACTTTTGGGGGCCCCTAGTGCACCAGGCTGGTACTACACCATGAATTTCAAATCACTTCCCCTACCTTTAAATACATAGTAACAGCCCTGGTAATAAACCAAAGAGAATACCTCTCCCAGCATAGATGGCATTTCATAGTCGCACGCGCACACGCACGCACGCACACACACAGACACACACACACAGAGACACACACTCGCGCACACACACACACACACACACACACACACACACACACACACACACACACACACACACACACACACACACACACACACACACACACACACACACACACACACACACACACACACACACACACACACACAGCCTGCAACCAAGTGTCAATTCAAAGAAACATGCACTGCTCTTTGAAAACACCAGTAAAGATGACCAGTGTGTTTACAAAAAAAAGGAAAAAAGGAGGGACTTCTTGACCACGGTGACAAAACAACAGCGGGGGGGGGGGCGTAACAGAGAGAGGGGGTCCTTGTTAAGCACGGCGGGGCTCAGTGGGAAGGACTGAAGGCTACATAAACCTCTGCACCCCTAACAGGCATGTGCTAAGATAGGACCCTGTCAGGGCAGTCTTTTAAACAGGCTCTGTGTTCCATGACCTCAACACCCATAAATCACCCGCGGTGGAGGGTGGGGTGGGTGGGTTTTTGCGCGAGGCCCTTCCTGGGGTGGGTGCAGCTGGGTGCTGCGTGCCCCCGGCGTGGTGCGCCAGGGGCCGTAGCGGGGAGTGGGGGGAGGCATGCTTTGAGCGAAGTCTCTATGTTGTATAATCAATAGATATAAAAAGAAATGGCTTGACCGTTATCCACTCCACCCCCACCCCCACCCCCCCGCTACCCCCCCCCTCTCTCTCCCTCTCTAATAAAATCCCAGTAATGCATATTTCATTTACTTTTATACTTATTGATTACCTGTACTCCAGTTAGTAAATCACGCGTCCATCGATCCCCTCCATCGCGGCCCCTCTGTCGGACAGCACATAACCAGCCATTTGCGCCCCCCCCCCCCCCCCCTGATAAAGAGCTCACGACGTTGAACTCCCCCCGTCGCAGTAAATCTTCGCTAAACTAACTTTTTAATTCCAAAATCGATGCCGCGCCTTAAACGCTCGCATTATTTCACGACGGTATAGCGGCCCCCGCGGGCATTAAAAGTAATACCCTGATGCATTGGGTGTTAATGTGCGGAGGTACGGTAGGTCGGTCCCTCCGTCTCGTCCCGCTCATTACAGTAAGACCCAGGTACTGTGTGGGGGTCCCCCCACTCCCCCCTCTCCCTGCTCTGCCGCCAGGGGCGGATCTAGGCATGGGCATGGGGGGGCAATGTCGCCTAAATGCCCTGACTGCCCCACCAAACATGATGGCACCCAAAACAACCCAAGATAGCCAAGAAATTAAAGTGCTTATAATTAAAATGATGTGAAACACTACTACTGCTACTAACTAACTACAGCTGTGTCACCACTAAACCAACAGCATTTCATCATTGAAAACAGAAAACTCTCTGAGTCAGACCTTTAGCTTTATGCATGCTGCGTGTCTGTTGCAACTTCAACAACAACTGATGTTATTATTGATGCTTAATTGCGTAATAAAAGTCCTGTAACTGAAAATGGTATGGGTGCGACTTCAGGGGCAAGAGGGGCAAGATAAAATGATATGGGTGCGATTTCATCGCCTGTGTCTCTTCGATGAAGCCGCACTCATATCATTTTCTCTTGCCCCTCCAACATGTTCTCTTGCCCCCCCAAATGGGACATGTTACATCCGCCCCTGTCTGGGACCCTCCCCTGTTAGTGAGCTGCACTCGGGGGGAGGGAGGGGGCCGCAGGAGCGTCAACCACCGAGACACTCAGCACCATGCTAATCAAACATTAGAATACCATCAGCTGGCTCATTAAACAAGGCAAAACACCACCATTCATCTCGCACCACCAGAACCCAGAGGGCTTTATTATTAGCATGTTCAGTTCAGTCGTATCGGTGCCGTGAAAAAGGGACTTGAGAAAAAAACGGGGAAAAGGGGAAAGAAAAGATTATCAGAACGTTATATATTTTTATATATATGTGCCGACATCTGGCATTTCGACGTGTTAACATTTGACACCCCCAAAACGAGTTAAACAAGTTTATAATGTCTTCAATGGTCCCTACAGCCCGCTGAAGATATTATTCGCTTTTGATAAAAACATTTTTTCTTCACTCCATTTGTGTTTTGAGCTCAGTAAAACAAGCTGTTTTGATCCATGAGCGCACATCTGCTGTGCACTTCTGAAATGCCGGTGTTCCCAGAAGTGCATCGATTTTGTTGGTCTTGTTGGTAGTGAAAGTGTTGTTTTACTGAAAAAAATGTTCAAACAGAGCGGGAGAGGAAAAGAGGGAGGGGGAGAAATGTTTTGACTGACAACGCGGCGCTGAGGAATGGAGGCAGAGCGGCGGCGCAAATCCAATAAAGATGGCCGACAACAACAATAACAACAACAACAACAAAATTCTATCAATGACGCAAGGACATTGAGGGAAAAATGTCTCCAGGATAGATTTTTCCAGGTCATAAGAGACACTTCTAAATGCAGTTCCTTAGGGGTGCAAAATAAAAGGAGCAAGTGACACAGGGGTCAATTGGAATTTGGGTGTCCACCGTCCAAAAGCAGATATATCAATTAAAAAATAATACATCAAGAAAGGGGGCGGGGGTGTGTGAGAGACCGCAGATAACAAAATGGCCCATCTATTTTCATTAGGGTACATGGCCGCTTCAGGTGTGAGCAGGATCTCAAGATTAATAGAGGTATTCAAATGAATCAGAAAGGATTAGGGTCCCCTGGGAGCGTGATCAATGGCGGCAAATCAATAATCAATAGGCCACTCACACCAATATACTAACTGCTGACACCGAGATCTCACAATTAAAATGAAAACGGGGAAGGCAAGTGGCGTAAGACTATGATTTATCTCGGCGGCGCGAATGTCATTTAGAAATAAATAAGTCAATAGATAAAAGCGTCTCAGGTGTAGGAGGCGGCTACGCATTTTAACATGGCCGCCGGCCCTGAGCATTACAGCCAAATCCCACAAAGCACGGGCGCCAATACGAGGATAAATAGCACACAACCCCATGCAGCCTTTATCGCTAAACATCAAATCTCTGATTGTTGCTGTCAAGTTCCCACCAGGAGATGACAGCTTTTATTAATACAGTATCATTTCAAAACCTGGGCCCCCGAGATACAAGATTAATGTTTACACTTTACCCACTGAGGAAAAACACTTTTCTCTCAAGGGTGTTGTGAAAATAAAAAAATAAAAAAATAAAAGCCAGATGTATGGGAGCTCCGGGCGTGGAGGTGGAATCGATCACGTGAATATGTTGGTCAAAACCAAATGAAAATATAGTGAAGTCAATAGTGGCCATTTTAAAAGTCCTACTATGAGCACGGCAGCGCTCAAACAATTACTGTCACTTTTTATCTGAGAGCTGTCGCCATATGAGAAATAATCAATTCCGAAGAACTGTTCTCCCACAAAAGCCTACATAATACAGTTTGTATAGTATACATTATGTACAGGAGTGTTAACACCTTAAGAGTGGATACAGGCAGAACAGTAAAGGGGTGCAGTCAATCAGTGGATACAGTGCATGCAGGAATGGGTCGTATAAGGAAGCAGAAGCCATCATCTCGCTGGAGAATGGATTTGAGCAGCTCAGGGAGATGGATTCAGCACAAGCTGTCCAACGGGACACATCTGAAGCCCCTCTACACCCCACCTCCCCCTCCCTCTCACTGTCTCTCAGTCTTCGCTCGTTCATTTGGGAGTATGATTTATACTTTTTGATGTGAAGGGGTCTTGAATCCCGCTATAAAGGAATTAAGAGAGCCTCCCCCGAGTCTACCATTCAAATGAGAGCGTGGCAGCGGATACGAGGGGCTGTTTAATAGAGGGAAATTAGTATTCACAATGCCTCTAAGTGGAATCTGAAGGCAAACCTTTCAGGTGGAGAAGAAAGGGGACAGTTTAGAAGAGAAAAAGGGCCTCAGTCGGGGGAGGCTTTTCATAGCAAGTGGTGTTATTTTGCCCCTCTTCAAGGAACGATGGTGAGCTCTGTGAAACAACCCAAGAGAGAGAGAGAAGTGCGTTTCAAACTAAATTAAGAATGCATGGTAAACAGGTACAGTGGAAACAGTGCAACGCCGTGGCCTGCAGACAGCAGGACTCCTCAGGTCCTCTTAAGTTCCTGTGAAGATCCACCAACTTGAAGCAAGCGCGAGGCTTTGACAAACATCTTCCGGATTAACCTATGTATTTCTTGTTTCCCCCAGCAGTTCCACACACGTTGGGATTCGAATCTGCATTACAACAATGTTTTTTTGTTCAGACAGTGTTTTTTTTTTTTCTATTTGTGAAGGCTGACCTTGAGAAGTGCCGATTTTCAATTTGTTCGCAACAACTGCTGCTGGCTAGAAACAAAGTCTAAGCCAGGATTGTGGCTTATTGTGTTAATGTTTGCTCATTGCGTTATGTATGCTTATCGTATGCGCGCATCTCTGTGCTTCTTTTTGCTCGCGGCAGAAGGGCTCACACAGCAAGTAAACAAGTTTGAAATCCCCCTCATCAATATTTTCACTTGTTTTCAATGCTGCTTTGAAAGCTAATTATCCTTTGACGGGGAAACGAAAGAAAATAAACAGAAGCAACAGCGGAAATATGAGGGAACAGGCACAGGTCCGTGCACCACCCTCTTATCCTTATCCGAACAACGATGTGTGATTTGCATTATGACATTTAGTGATCATTGTATGTCAAATCTAAGCTCAGCTTCCACCTGAAAAGCTTCAAACTAGACTGAGAGGTACCGTAATTTCCGGGCTATAAGCCGCACCTGACTATAAGCCGCACCAGGCAATAAGCTTCATGTTAGAGCAGTGGTTTTCAACCTTATTGATACCAGGGCCCACTATTTATTCAACATCTTCACCCCACAGACCCCAAAACTAAAGATTTCTTTTGGTTTTGTTCACAATTCCAGGATGGATTTTCGCATTTTTTTTAACAAAAGAGGCAAAACATCAAAATGAGATCAAAATGAACATGACTTATGGCTTATTAACGTGGAGCTAATTTAGATGGTGAATATCATAACTCTTGAGAATGTAAACATTTTTACGCTCTCAAAGAGTTACATCTGGTTAACCAACTTTCCATCATTTAGTCTGGGGACCACCTGGAAACTATGGGACGTCCTGTTGAAAACCCCCGTTGCCTGTAAAAATCCATAGATTAGCCACACCGTTGTATAAGCCGCAGGGTCAAAAGCATGTGAAAAAAGTAGCGGCTTATAGTCCGTAACTTACGGTATGTTCGCTGGAGTATGGCTTTAGGACAGCTTCTAATAGCACTTTATAGCCTCTTAATCCCTACAGGTACTTTGTTGCACATCAATGGCGGACATATAGTAGCTGATCAAATCACAATGCAATGATGCACTGTGAGCTTGTAGATCAGCTATTTTAGAATATTATGACATTCTCTTAGTATAGTAGGGACAGTAGAGTTCATATGGGTAAAAAACAATATACGGCCTGGGGCCGCCTTTCAGCATTCAAAACCAGCAAAACATGTGACGCACGCACGCAAGCACGCACACACACACACGCACGCACACACACACACACACACACGCACACGCACACTCAATCTCTGGGGAACGAACCACACTAGAGGTGACAC